>CATIWC010000312.1:0-285808 GCA_948472305.1 Vicia faba | reverse complement strand
GTAATAGCATCTAAATCTATCGAATGTTTCAATAAGAAACGTTAAGATACATTTAATGCCAGCAAAATATGTCTGAAAAAGTTTGATCTTGACATAGACCTCTCCTTACAACTTCAGTTGGAAAATGCTGCAAAGTATGAGTTAATGTGGGTTAAGGTATACATGAACCTAAGTTCGTATAAAAATAGTAGAAAACATAATACATATTTTTTGTTGATAGAATTTGTGAAACATATCACCAAAACTTGATAACTGCCGATCAGTGACCTTGTGATGTTTTTCTCCCAACAGAAATCGGGTTCCAACAAATCTAAGTGTTGATTCACCACTTCAGCTAGAGCATTTTCTTGAGGCATATTGATCTCAAGAAATAAGTCATCCACTTGATTGTTATGTCATCCACGCAGGCCGCGCAAAAGAATTTTTAACACACTTGATATATCATATATGCAATGAATAGATTTGATATAGGCGAAGCATATAAATAAGAAAATGGTAGGCATTGATGTTGCTTCTGAAAATGGAATTGCTATAATGGTTGATTCTAAAATGTAATGCACTTGTTTCTGCAAGAATATTTTGTTGGAAATAAGACTTTTATGTTAAGGAGAAGTGTGTGAGAATATTGAAGGTTTGAATATAAATTTGATAAGTAGAATAATTCTTTATGGAGGAGAAGAACTTTGTATTTTTGTTTGATACAAATGTGTGGGATTACATCTCTATTTATAGTACTCTAAGGAGAACTCTAGACACACTAATTCTAGAGAGTTCTCAACTCTAGAGATCCAAAGACTATTCTAGAAATTATTACAATTATAAGAAATATCTAGAGATTCTAAATATTACAAGAATTCTCTAGAAAACTACTTAAGCCCAAAATAACTAAGCCCAAAAATCAATTAATAAATTTATGCCCAAATCAAGTTTAATATTTTCAACATCCCCCCTTAGACTTGATTTGTGACTCCAAGCATACTCCTTAGCTTCACGAAAGTTTTCAATTTTAGTGGCTTGGTGAAAATGTCGGCAGCTTGATCTTGCGACATTACATACTTCAACTTCACCTCTTTTTTCTCAATGCATTCTCTTATGAAGTAGTAACGGATGTCGATGTGCTTACTTCTTTCATGAAATACTGGATTCTTTTCCAAAGCAATTGTTGATTTATTATCAACACATATTTCCATTGGATCTTCTTGTGGCATTTTTAACTCTTTCAATAAGTTTCTTAGCCAAATTGCATGACAAACGCATGATGTGGCGGCGACATACTCGGCTTCACAAGTTGATAGTGTGACTATTGGTTGCTTCTTTGACATCCAAGTGAAAGCAGTATCTCCCATAAAGAATACATAACCAGTAGTTCTCTTCCTTTAATGTATCTAAGGATTCTCTTTGCCGCCTTGAAGTGAGTTATTGTTGGAGCTTCCATGTATCAGCTTACAACTACTACAACATAGAGAATATCTGGCCTTGTACTTGTTAAGTAACATAGACTTCCAATCAAACTTTTGTAAAGAGTTGGATCCACATTCTCCCTATTTTCATGCTTGCTTAACTTGCTACCACATTCCATCGGGGTGCCAACTGGATTGGCATCATTCATATTAAACTTCTTAATGACTTCTTTGGCATAGCCTTCTTGGGTGATCAAAATTTCTTTGTCTTCTTGCTTTACTTCGATGCCAAGATAATATGCCATGAAACCCATATCTGTCATCTCAAATTCATTTGACATTGTGATACGGTGGGAGAACTGACTTGAGGTTTCGCGTTTTGTTTTCGCAAATGTTTCGGTTGAGCAAGAGTCGCCACCGACTTTTTATTTTATCCTAAGGAAAGGTTAAAAAGCACAACAAAAACCTTTTGAGATGTTTTCTTGGGTTGGGGGAGTAGATTATAGAAAGGGAAGGTATTAGCACCCTTTCTATCCATGGTTATCCATGGGCTCTTAGTTACTTGCTTAGATCACTTGCCTTTTATTTTCAATTGTTTGAAATGGTGCTTGTGTGTGTGTGTGGGTTTGAAAATGTTTTGAAAAGAAGCCAATGTGGTGGCAACCTTTGTAATGATCCATGTGGGGATGTATACAAAGGTGTATGTCTTTTGAAAAAGTTTTCATTTGTTTTTTGAAAGTTGTTTGGAAGGTGTAGTGATGTGTGATTTAGAAAATAGGCAAGTGTTTTGTTTTTTTGCAAGTTTTGATTCAAGTAACTAAGAGGTTATCTACTCCTAAATTTCTCAAAGTTTATTGCTATGTTTTAAACCCTTTTAATAAGTTTGTTCCACCATTGCATTTGGTGGACAATCTCATGTTAGGATGTGAAAGGGACGAGTGCGGGTCATCGTTTAGACCATAATTGCAATGGTGCCAAGTATCTTTGGGCATTTTCTTTAAGGGACTTGATCATTTGTTTTGGCAATATTTTGAAAGTGTTATCGAGGGACTATGATCATTTGATTTGTTTGTTTTGCCCAAAGAGACCTAACATGCAACATGGCCCAATTTTGAAAGGCAACAAGTGGAATACCCTAGGGGGTGCAAGTGTGATTTGTGTGTTCATTTTCATGCTTGTTTGTCTTGAGATTAGGTCATAACTATTTTGTCGTTTTTCGCATACAAACCCTAATTCTAACATGGTATAATTAGTAAGCAATAAAGTGCGAAAATAAATTTACTAAGCTATTACAAAACCATATATGGGAAGGGGGGTACAAATGTTCGAATGGGGATTTTGACAAGGAATTTTAACCTACAACTAATACATCAATATTGAATTATTTACAAGGTGATCAATTTGCATAAATTAAATAAAATAAAAACAAATATGCAAGAATGCAAAAAGAATTTTTATATGTATGAAAAAAAAGTATTATTTATGTAAAATAAAAAGAAAATAAAAAGGTATTATCTTTGGAGTATTTTCATATTTAGGGTAAAACCCTAATTCTATTAAATAAAATACATTATTCATTTATTATGTACAAATATTTATTTATATATACAAAAAATAAAATAAAATGAGGTATTTGTCAAAAATGTATTTTTATATTAAATATTAATAATAACAAAAAAAAACAAAAGTGTATATATTTTGTATTTACTCTAAATATATTAAATAATATATGTGTATATGTATTGTTTTAGATGTGTATTATATATATATAAATAATAATAATATTTAATATTTGTAAAAAAGGTATTTTTTATATAAAGTATTTTCAGAAGGTAAAATAAAATAAAAATGAAAATAAAAGTATTTTTACATATTTCTCAATATTTTTAATGAAATGTATATATTCATTTATTTGTGTATTAATCAAAAGAAAATCACATAAATACCTAATAAATTAAAAAATGGTGAGAAAAAAGATTTTTATATTTTTAATAACATGAGAAAAAATAAATGAATCAATCAAAAAAAGAAAAAAGTCAGAAATCATTAAAAATAAACCAAATGGGCTCAGGGGGTGCAGAAGCAATTGTATGGTGTGAAAAGTAGAACAAAAGCTGGCCCAGCCCATGAGACACCTTCTTCAACCTCCAGCCAAAAACGCGCGCTTGTAACAGGGATTCAAACATCCTGATTCTTTGAGCTTTTGCACAAACTTTCAACATAAAACATGTCAAGCATTGAATCACGATTTCAAATATATAAAAAACTCATCCTAACTCTCAGAAATGAGAGAGAATTTTAACAATCCCAAATCCTGACCTAAGTTTTCTGCCATTTTCAAACCTTAAATTCTCACAGCTCAAGCAAAAGAAATGAAAAGTAAAAACATGTACATGTTCAGTGGCATGAGTAGAACATTGTTTATTCACAAACTTAGAGCTAATGATGCCTAATAAGAGAGATACGAATTCAAAAACTTACCTGTTCAGTTGAAGTTCTATCTGGCAAAGGAGAAGCTTTCAGGGCAAGATAATGGTTGGCGTAGCTTCCTTGAGGTGTGGTGATGTTGTTCCAATATTTACTTTGCCTTGAAAGCTTTTGAATCGAGCTAGAGCACTTCACCTGCAAGTCAGAAATGTGAAAATGGTGGAACCAGTTAGAGGGATTACAAGTCGTGTTTTTTCTTTTGGTTAGCTTGCATAGATGGTAGGGAAGGTGTATGAACTGGTTTGGGCAAGAATGCTTGAAAGGATTGAGAGTTGGAACTCAATCTGCAGAGGTTGCTCTGTTTGAGCAGTTTCAAGGTGATTCTGAGTTTTGGGAGGGATTGGAGGTGAAAGGCTCGTGCTTCAGCTTTGGATCAATGTGTGGAATGTGTTTGATAAGTTTGTCTAAGTGTTTTTCAGCTGATATGAGAGTTGGTACAAGTTATGCTATCTTACTTGAACTTGAAGCAAGCAATGGCCACTTGATGATTCTAGCCTGTACAGGCCCTCACACTATGCTGCATACATTGGCCTTGATCAGTGTAATTTGCTCACAAACTTGTGCCAAGAAGATTTGGACTGTACCACTTGGATTGCAAACTTGACATAAAGTTCTACTTTTTCAAAATGGAAATAATGCTTTTTCTAGTTTAGGGTTAATTCTCCATGTAATGTCCAAATGCTTAAAATAACAACTTGGCACAATGGTTTTGCATTAAATTTATGAGTGTCAAAGGGTTTTAGGACCTGTAATGTAGCTTAAGCATGCTGAGATTGAAATGCATAGTGTTATGAACATGTACCTGGCCAAGAACAAAAGTGACTTTTTCCCATTTTGCAAAATTCGATTCTCCCTAACCATGAGGTTGTTTGAGAAGTTCTTGGACATTTTGGAAAGCTTGGAATGTGTACTACAATCCATATTTAAAATGCAAATTGAAATTCCAAGTGGAAGTGTATGGAAAATGGCCTTGAAGTTAGGTAGAAAACCTTGTCAAAAAGGTCAAATTTTCACTAAGTTATGAATGGTTTAGTGCCCTTATTCAAAAATTTGTAACTTGCGATACAAGCCTCATTTGGGAAAACTTTGTGAATAAAAGTTGTAGATTATGCAACAAGCTACAACTTTCATGTTTTTACTTTTGTTTGAATCCAAATGAATCTTGGTGAGAAAGTGAGGCAAAGTTGGGAAAAAATTAGGGTTTTCCATAACTTAGAAAAATTCTAAGTTATGAAAAATTCCCATTTCAAACCCTAATTTGCATTTCTTGGTTTCTTGGTGAACAAGTTTCATGATTTGACATGTTTTGATGAAAAATGAATCTTGACTCTTGATTTTGACCAAAAAGTCAAAGTTTGACTTTTCAGTATACAGTCAAAATTGATCAATTGACTGGGAAATTCAACTGTCAATCTTGTGTACTTGGGATTTTTTTGAGTTTGTTGAGCATGTCAAGATAATTCCATGGGGTCCTTGAGTCCATATGTGAGCTTGGTTTTCCATTGGTTGGGTCAAACAGTCAAAAATTACTCTTGTGCAGTCAAAACCCTAAAAATGACCATTTTGCCCTTTTGGTGATCTGATTAAATTTCTTGTGGAATTGTGATCCAAACTTGATCAAATGGTTCATGTGAGTTCATAATGTTGATGTGGGTCAATTTTCATGAGATTTGACTGTCAATTGGCCACAATTGACTTTTTCCCCAATACAGCTGATTTCTAGGTCAGCTGTCCAATTGATTGGGCAGAATTTGGAATCAAGACTTGAAACTTGGTATGGATAAACTTGGGAGTCCAACATGGAGCATGAAAGTCATCTTAGGAATTTTAGGTCAAAACATCTTTGTTCTAACACAAACCCTAATTTGGGTCCACAGTGCAATGAGAAGTCTTGAGCAGAGGAAACCCTAACTGGATCTTGATCTTCAAGGGTTTTGTGATGAGAAAATGTTGAGGAAATGGGAGGGAAAATTTTGGGGTACAACAGTTGCCCCTGTTCAATCTTCTTGGACCTGAAGAGTTAGATTGGCAAGTTTGCCTTTCGTGACTCGAGGGTAAAAGGAGATTGGACACTAGAGTGCCCGGAAATTTGCACTCGCATGCTGGAGTCTCAACAATGTGATGTCGGGAATGGGCTTATAGATGCCATTTGGATAGGTGGATAGGGAGATGGGCTTATAGATTCCATCTGGAGACATGACAGAAATTTGTCGGGAATGGGCTTATAGATGCCATTTGGAAGTGTTGATCGCATAAGAGATTCCTTAGCGAGAACTTGTGTATTTGAGAGAGGCAGATGTTTTCCTGGCTTGTTACATGTGTTTGATCTTCAATCTCTTTATGCAGATATGCCCTGGCTGGATACAGGTATCGAATCTACAATCGGTTGCTCACAGATGTGCCCTGGCTGGATACAGGAGTCGAATCTGGAAATAGTCGTCAATAGATATGCCCTGGCTGGATACAGGAATTGAATCCTCGAACTCTTCAGACGTTCCCTGGATAGATACAGGAATCGAGTCTGGAAATGTGGTCAACCGATATGCCCTGGCTGGATACAGGAATCGAATCTGGAAATGTTGTTAGCAGATATGCCCTGGCTGGATACATGAATCGAATCTGGAAATGTTGTAGTTGATAGATGTGCCCTGGCTGGATACAGGAATCGAATCTTCGAACTTCTTCAGACGTGCCCTGGCTAGATACAGGAGTCGAGTCTGGAAACTGATCACTCTCAGATGTGCCCTGGCTAGATATAGGTATCGAATCTGGAATTGTGACAGTTGAAGGTAGTTGTCTTTGGGATTGTCTTTTTCCCTGAAAAGGCAAAAACATAAGTTGTATGCAATGTCATGATGTATGATATGCATGATGTCATGCTGTTCAACATGAGATAGTGTTGTATGCACTTTATCATGTATGTAAACAAGATGTATGAAAATGTGAAATGTTTATGAATGTAATTTCGTCTTAGGAAAATAAATCCTTGACGATCGGCCGGAGAATTGCTCTGTGGAAGAGATACTTTGCTGAAGTTTTGATGAGAGGCCTGCTGAGGACTTCAATGATAGATTCCGCTGGGGATAATGATGATAAACCCCGCTGGAGAACACCAAAGATAAACTCCGCTGGGGAATACCAAAGATAGACTCCTGCCGGGGATTGAAAGAACCTCGCCGAAGGCGACCTTCCGTGGCAATTAGCTGAGGATAACCCAGTTATAAGCCCTTGTGAGGAATAACTCTGAATAAAGCTCGGGAGAGACGTCCGTACCCTGCAGGGAACAAGCTTCCAGAACCTACTGGGGATGAGCTTTAAGACCTGCCGGTAAATTTTGTACCTTTTCAGGATTGACGGGGAATCAACTCCGCTTGGAGAAAGTATTGCTGAATCTTGTCTTACTCTGCGGGGCGTTGAGATGATTTGGTCACATTCTTCAGTCGGATCTACCTTGGTACCTCGGCGGACAAAGCAACCAGACTGCATCAGACAACTCCACATTGCCCCCGTTTCTGATGTCACCTGTTATTAATCTTTCGTTTCATATGCAAATATTTATGAATCAGCAATTTAATGTCAAATGCATATATCAAAAATGAACATTGGATGTCCTTCGCAAGACAAAACAGAAAAAGGAAAAACAATGGCAATTTGTATGGACAAGTGAATTTGTATTGATTTGAACTTTGCCTGTGAATAGGCGTTTTTGTACAAGAGGCTGACATCCTAGTAAGAGGACGCCGCCAAATAACATAGAATTTACAATTTTGAAAAGGAAACAAAACAGCTATGTGAACAATCCCACTGGGTTCCAACTCTGCTATCGCCTTTATGTCTTCAAGCGTCTCATCACTTTGCTGCTTGGTCGAAGATGAAGCTGATTGGTCGATGCCGAAATCTGAGCCAGATAGTCGATGTCGAATTCCGGATGCGGAGCGATCCAATGAGACATAGTGTTACGCTTTACCCCTAACTTTTGCCTGGACCGCCCTTTCGGGTTTTCAGTCCACCGGGATACCCATTTTTGCCCAAGCCGCCTTTTTAGGTTTTCGACTTGTCGGGTGTACAATTTTTTTTCATTTCATCCCTTATTTTTGCCCGAACCCTTTTGGTTCGCCGGGAAGCCCTTATTTTTGCCTAGGTATGTCAACCTAGCGGGTCTTTTATTCATGCGTAGTATCTTTTCACTATGTCTGCATTGGCGGGGTGAGGAAGGTCGTCACCATCCATGGTGGTTAGGATCATGGCTCCTCCTGAGAACACATGTTTGACCACAAATGGCCCTTCGTATGTAGGGGTCCATTTGCCCCGGGGGATCACTTTGAGGAAGGATGATGCGTTTGATTACCAGGTCCCCAACTTGATACCCTTGTGGTTTGACTTTCTTGTTAAACGCCCTGATCATCCGTTTTTGATACGTTTGACCATGACAGATAGTAGTGAGCCTCTTTTCGTCAATCAGATTTAATTGATCAAGTCGAGTCTGGATCCAGTCATCTTCATTCAAGTCTGCATCCTTCATTATCCGGAGAGAGGGTATCTGGACTTCAATTGGCAGGACTGCCTCCATGCCATAGACCAAGGAGAAAGGAGTTGCCCCGGTTGATGTCCTTGCTGAGGTACGGTACCCGTGAAGAGCAAACAGTAACATCTCGTGCCAATCTTTATAGGTCACTGTCATCTTCTGCATAATTTTCTTGATATTCTTATTTGCCGCCTCTACAGCCCCATTCATCTTCAGCCGGTAGAGAGAAGAATTGTGGTGCTGTATCTTGAATTGTTCACAGAGTTCAGTGATCATTTTGTTATTAAGATTGGTACCATTGTCCATAATGATTCTTTCCGGGACGCCGTACCGACAGATCAGATTATGCCAGATGAAACGTGCCACGACACTCTTGGTTACCGTTGCGTAGGAAGCTGCCTCAACCCACTTTGTGAAATAATCGATCGCCACTAAGATGAAACGATGCCCGTTGGATGTCGTCGGTCGGATCTCACCGATCATATCAATGCCCCACATTGCAAAAGGCCAAGGTGCCGTCAGGACGTTCAGAGGAACCGGAGGAATATGCACCTTGTCAGCATAGATCTGGCATTTGTGACAAGTTCGAGAGTGTTGGTAACAATCGACTTCCATTGTGGACCAGAAATATCCTGCCCGGAGGATTTTCTTAGCCATGGTGTGTCCACTGGAATGCGTCCCGAATGTACCTTCATGCAGTTCTAACATGATCCTCTCTGCTTCAGCCTTATCCACACAACGTAGTAGAGTTGAATCATGATTCCGTTTGTAGAGAATGTCGTTGCTGAGGAAGAATTTTGCCGCAAACCTCCTCATGAACTTCTTGTCATTGACAGATGCGCCTTCAGGGTATTCCTGAGCTTCCAAGTACCTCCTCACCTCATGATACCAGGGTTTTTCAGCCACCTTTTCGGCCTCAAGATCGCAGCAGTATGCTGGTTCGTCCAACTTCCAGATAATGATCCGGGGAGCCTCATTGTCCCATTTAACTTTGAACATTGAAGACATCGTAGCTAGTGCGCCCGCTAGCTGATTCTCCTCTCTTGGGAAGTGCTCAAAAGTTATTTCTTCAAAGTGGGGAAGCAAGGTCAACACATACTCCTTGTAAGGAATAAGATTTGGGTGTTTCGTATCCCACTCGCCTTTGATCTGATTGATCACGATAGCGGAATCTCCGAAGACACTCAGAAACTTGATCCTTAAGTCGATTGCAGCTTGTAAACCCATGATACATGCCTCATATTCTGCCATGTTGTTGGTGCAGTTGAAACATAATCGGGCGGTGAGTGGAGTATGAGTTCCTTTGGGAGATATGATTACAGCGTCGACGCCGTTACCCAAAGTATTAGAGGCTCCGTCAAAATGCATAGACCATCGGGATCCTTCCTCAGGTCCTTCATCTGGTCCAGGTACCTCACAGTCGGTTACCACCATGATGTCTTCATCCGGAAAATCAAAGTTCAATGATTGGTAATTGTCCACAAGTTGGTGTGCCAAATGATCTGCCAGTACACTTCCTTTAATTGCTTTCTGAGTTGTATACTGGATGTCATATTCTGTCAAGATCATTTGCCATCTCGCTATTCTTCCAGACAGAGCAGGCTTTTCAAATATGTACTTGATGGGATCCATCTTTGAAATCAATAGAGTAGTGTGAGTCAGCATATACTGTCTCAGCCGGCGAGCAGCCCATACTAGAGCGCAACAAGTTTTCTCAAGCAGTGAGTAACGAGACTCACAGTCGGTAAACTTTTTGCTCAAGTAATAAATAGCGTGCTCTTTTCGGCCAGACTCGTCATGCTGCCCCAGCACACACCCCATTGAATTGTCAAGTACTGTCAAGTATAATATTAGAGGTATTCCTTCCACTGGTGGCATAAGAATGGGTGGCTCTTGGAGATATTCCTTTATCTTTTCAAAGGCGGCCTGACATTCATCGTTCCAGCATACTACTTGATCTTTCTTCAGTAATTTGAAGATTGGCTCACAAGTAGCAGTCAGATGTGAGATGAATCAGGCAATGTAATTCAGTCGTCCCAGGAAACCTCTGACTTCTTTCTCTGTCTTTGGAGTCGGCATCTCTTGTATGGCTTTTACCTTGGCAGGGTCCACCTGAATACCTTTATCACTTACAATGAAACCTAGCAATTTTCCGGATCTTACCCCAAAGGTGCATTTGTTGGGATTCAACCTCAGCTTGTATAACTTGAGTCGGTCAAACAGCTTCCTCAAATGATCAAGGTGCTCCTCCTCAGTTTGAGACCTTGCAATCATGTCATCAACGTAACCTCAATCTCATGATGGATCATATCATGAAATAAAGCAACCATGGCACGTTGATAGGTTGCCCCAACATTTTTCAACCCGAATGGCATGACCTTGTAGCAGAAGGTGCCCCACTGAGTCACAAAGGTAGTCTTTTCCATATCCTCCGGAGCCATCTTGATCTGATTATACCCTGAAAAACCATCCATGAAGGAGAACACCTTGTGTTGAGCAGTATTGTCGACAAGAACGTCGATGTGAGGTAGAGGAAAATCATCCTTGGGGCTGGCCCTGTTCAAGTCCCTGTAGTCGACACACATTCTGACTTTACCGTCCTTCTTCGGCACTGGAACCACATTGGCAACCCACTGAGGGTAAGAAGTTACTGCTAGAAACCCGGCGTCGAATTGCTTCATAACCTCAGCCTTGATCTTTTCAGACATCTCTGGGCGCATACGGCAGACCTTTTACTTTACCGGAGGGCAGTCTTCCTTGGTTGGCAGGTGATGAACTACAATGTCGGCATCCAAACCAGGCATGTCTTCATAGGACCAAGCAAATATCTCCATGTAATCATGTAGCATCTGGATCAATCGTTGCTTCACGCCGAGCTCTAGATTGGCACCGATCTTGACCTCTTTCCTATCTGTCTCAGTACCTAGGTTAATTGTTTCCACCGGCTCTTCATGTGGTTGAATAGCCCTCTCTTCCTGAAGTAGCAGTCTTGCGAGTTCACCAGGCACTTTGCAATCATCTTCACCTTCGTCTTCGGCCAAGTTGATCGGATTCTCGAAGTCATAACTGGCGGTAACAGAGCTGTTACCAGTGAGATCCAGAGTGGATTGAAACCTGTATAAGTGGGTGTGTGTAAATATAGCTGTTTTGTAATATATAACACAAAAAGAAAAGAGCACAAGATTTGAAATGCAACAAACGTCCAATGTTTTGATTGATGATATATGGAAATGTCATACAAAAAGCCCTCACAAATGGAGCTACGATGCCCCGGGTAGGACACCGAGCCAATAAAGTTTTAACACATTGTTTGTTACAAATTGAAAATTAAAAGAAATAATTACTTCGTGACAAATGTGATAGGTGTAAAATCCTTTGCCGTCCAGTTGCTTGGTCCGTTGCTGGTAGTCGGGTAGATCCAACTGTCAAACTCTGCTTCCTCTACATCCTCCTCAATAGCATTCACCCTTGGGTTAGAGATAAACACCGGAGCCTTTCTGATCTTTTCCTGGTGCACAGCCCTCTGAGCCTCTGCAGTAAAGCCCAGCACAAACTTGTCGTTCTTTTGAGTGAAGTCAGGAAGCTGACCCCAGTTTGCACAATTGCCTTTCTCGATTACAGCCCGGGCATCCTTCAAGGACGCCATCTTCAACGGAAAGTCCTCTTCAACTACTGCCTCAGCTGATGCCAACACTGGAGGTACTTCCTCAAAATGCTGAAAGGGGGTTTCAATAAACTCCCCGTCCATCTCGATATACCGAAATGAATTCAAGTGACTGACCATGTATTCCTCCTCACCCTGCACAGTAACAATCTTCCCTTTGACAGGGTATTTGAGCTTTTGGTGCAGAGTGGAAGCTACTGCCCCAGCTTTGTGAATCCAGGGTCGACCCAATAAGCAGGAATAAGATGGACAAATATCCATTACATAGAACGTTGAGTTGAAAACTTGGGAACCCACACGAATAGGGATGTCTACTTCACCGTGCACCATCCTCTTAGAACCGTCGAAGGCTCTAACAATGATGTTACTAGGTTTCAACTCCAGGCCCTCACAATCCAAGCGATCCAATGCTTTCTTGGGCAAAACGTTCAGGGAAGAACCGGTATCCACCAACACGTGTGCGAGAGTAGTGCCCCTGCATTCTATGGAAACATGCAGGGCATCATTGTGATTTTTCCCTTTGGCGGTAAGGTCAGCATCCGAGAACCCTAAGCCATTGTCAGCCGTCAAATTAGCCACACAGTCGGTGAATTGATCCGCGGAGGTCTCTTGCGGCACATGGGCCGTTTTCAGAAATGAAATCAGGGCTTTTGCATGGGCCTCTGAGCATAGCAGTAATGATAACATAGAGATTTTGGAGGGAGTATGCCCCAACTGTTCAACGACATTAAAGTCACTCTTCTTGATAATTTTAAGGATTTCCTCCATTTCTTGTTGGGAGGCTTCCACAGCAGTCTTCTTTTTTGGTGCCTCCGTCCTGGCAGGCAAATCGGTGGCAACTTCTTTGCCCCGAGTACCAGAGGACTCGGTGGCAGTAGTAGACACAGGAACTTGAATTGGAACATGCACACTTGCGGGTGTGATGGTGAGAGGTTTTCGGATAACTGGCGGTGCAATGTCAGGCGAGAAGAGCCTGCCACTGCGGGTAATCTTGGCGGGACCAGTGATGCTACTGATACTGGTATTGGTGTTGAACTCCTGCTTCACCCCAAGCACATACACGTCGGCTCCATAATGCCATGGGACCGCTTTATCAGACTCGTATGGGAGAGGCCCTGGAACAATAATAGTAATGGGTGCAACAGACATAATTCGGACGGGTTTCTTCACGGGAGCTTTGGCAGGATTGTAGATTGTGACAACAGATATTTCTTCAGTGGAAACAAATGGAACAGCAGTTTTCTTGAACAGAATTTCTTTGCTATCCATCAGGCTTTGGATTCCTGATTTCAGCAGTGGACAACCGGTAGGGACAACAACACACAGGAGGCAACCCTTGCTACAACCCGGAAATAAACCGGCTAGTAGTAAGTTCCTCTTAACAGTCAAAAGAGGGGTAGCAACGTCATTCACCGAAACAGCATACAACTCTTCCTCAATGGCATTTACTCTACGCTGGGGCATAGGAGCAGTTACAACATTCGGTCTCTCAGGCGCTTCAAACTGAATTTCCTTCGCGTCGATAAGATCTTGCACTTTGTTTCTCAAGGCCCAACAATCATCAGTAGTGTGCCCGGGACTATCAGAATGATAAGCACACCAGGCATTTGGGTTATACTTAGGAGATGCAGTGTTGACGACCTTAGGAGCTTCTTTGAGGGTCACCAAGTTGGTTGATAACAGTTGGGGTAAAATTTGAGATAAGGTCATACTCAGCCGAGTATACTGCCTCTTGGGCCTTTCACCTCTTTGTTGATTGTACTGCTAAGGAGCAGCAATAGGTTTTGAAATGACCAAAGCATTGACGGCTTGGCGACTTTCGGGCTTGACTTGTCTTCTAGGACCATAGACGGCACTTGCTTCTTTCTTGAACGGCCTTTTCTCAGTACTTGTGGAGGCAACTTTTTGTATCTTTCCTGACCTGATGCCGGCTTCAATTCTCTCTCCCGTCAGTATCAAATCCGTAAACCCAGCGGAGGAGTTACCAACCAAATGATTGAAAAATGGACCAGACAAAGTCCCTAGGAACATATCAACCAGCTCACGATCAGTCAATGGAGGCTGCACCCTGCCAGCCAAATCTCTCCATTTTTGTGCATATTCTTTGAACCCTTCACCCGTTCCTAGAGACATACCCTGAAGTTGGGTACGCGTTGGAGCGAGATCAGAATTGTATTGATATTGTCTGTAGAATGCGGTTGCCAAATCTTCCCAGTGTCGGATGCTAGTTCCATCTAATTGGTAGAACCATTCAAGCTGTGACCCCGAAAGGCTATCTTGGAAGAAGTGAATCCAAAGGTTCTTATCCGCCGTGTAGGGTTGGATCTTCCTTACGTACGACCTCAGATGCAGCTTTGGGCAGGAGACCCCATCATACTTGGCGAAGGCAGGCGCCTTAAACTTGTGTGGAATTACTACCCCAGAAGATAACCCCAGATCTCCGAAATCCAGCCCCGGCACATTCTGAATTTCCATGGCGCTCAAGCGGTCCTCCAATTGCTTGTATCTGTCAGCAGCAGGTGGGTATTGTTCGTCATTATAGTCCGTCTCGTTGTCGGAGACTGCGGGACTAGGAGCTCCTCCCCCTTGGGGACTGTTTTTCTCAGCAGAAGAAGTAGTTGGTTCAGCTTCATTATGGAGTGTGTTCCCAAATCTGCGTCCAGTGTTGAACAACGCAGTCCTCTTTTTCTTCTTCAGGAGTAGAGTCTTCAACTCTTGCTGACCTTGGGCCAGGCTCAGGACCATTTCTTGAAACTGGGCACTTTGGGCCTGAAGGGCCTTGATTGCTTGCTCACTGGATGAGTCTGGATTCATGATGACTGTTCAAAATAAACAGCGAAGTAGATTAAGCAACATGTGAAATAGGGTACCTGCTATGCATATGGTGCAATGGAATGCGTATGTTTTATGTTTTCAAAGACAAACAAGATTCAACTTTGTAGACAAAAAGGGAAACACACTTCATTAGATTAAAATTTTCAATTGTTCAACAATTTGCCCTTAAGCATTACAGGAACGAAAAATACTGGAAAGGAAATAAAAGCTATAAAAGGAAATATCCAAAGCTCATCAATGCTCCCATGGCCTCCTTTTCTCAGTGCTGATGTAGTTGTTCAGGACCCGCTCTTCCTCCAATTGCTTAGTCAGCCTCTGGATCTTCCGTTCCTGCTCGTTGAACTTCTCCCGATAGAAATCCCGTTCTTCCTTTAGCTGCGCCCAAGATCTCTTCATTGTGTCAAAATCAGTAGGTATCTGAGGAGGGAGGACAGTTGGAGGAACCCCATCTTCATCAGGAGATTCAAGAATGATAGGTCTGACAGCTTCGTACGGCATCCCTAACCTCTGAGCACGGATGCAGACCCACTTGCAATAGGGTTCCATTGGTAGAGAAGTCTTTGGCCCCAACTCATGTGGGTCAGCTTTGTGAATTCTGTCCCAAGCTCTAATGAATCCATGGCGTAGTTTGTCACTGTCGGCCTGAAACTCAAAATGAAAGTGAGGAACCAGCATTTCATGAGGCCCAACTCCTCTGGCTCTTCCAAACTGACGGAGAGCTAAGCATGGATTGTAAGAGATTCCTCCTTGGATTCCAATCAAAGGAACATTAGGGTATTCTCCGCAACGGTCAATAACAACTACCTCATCCAAACCTCTGAGAGTCCAAGTGATGTCATTATCTGTGAGAGACATTAACCTCCGAGCCCAACCTTTTCCTTCTTCATTCTTCAGCACGAACTTAGGAAGGTGCGAAATAAACCACCTTACTAGCAAAGGAGCACAACACCACGGAGTTCCCCGTTTTCGAGCAGTACGAGCATAGAGTTGTTGCAGGATATCGCCCAAAAGAGTGGGTACATGATTCCGAGACATGAAGATCCTTATGACATGGATACTGATAAAGGTGTCAGGATTGGGAAACAATACCAGGCCATAGATCAAAAGAGCCAGAATATCCTCGTACGCCTTGAAGTCCAAGTCATTCCAGAAATCATTAGCCTTGCCAACCAGAAATTTGACCAAAAATCCCTTAACTCCACTTCTAGTTTCCCAGTTAGCTAATACCTCTTCTTTGGTCAGGGGGAGGACTGCAGCAACCTCTTCAGGCCTAGGATTCTTTTCCAAACCAGTGAATGGAGTTTGTTCCAAGACAGGGATCCCAAGCAGGTAAGAGAATTCTTCCAGGGTAGGAACCAGCTGGAAGTCTTGAAAGGTGAAACAATGATACAGAGGGTCATAAAACTGGGTCAGAACACTTATCAGTTGTTGGTCCCATTTTGCAGTGATCAAGCCAAGGAGAGAACCATGTCTGTTGATGAAGGAAGAAGTGTTTGGAATCCTGCCAACCAGATCCTTGAGCAAAACTGGTGGTTGAACAAAGTTGAGTCGGATAGTATTCCTACGCACGGGCATCATGATGTCCTACAAAACAGAGCAAAGATGAAACTTTTTGTATTTGAAATGGGTTATTCCTTTATACAGGATGCATGCAATGGTATGATGACATGATGTTATGATGAAGCACACCACAAGTATTCACATAGGCAAGCATGGTAAGGCACACAAGTCACACAAGACACCCTTAGGTTTCAGGCCAGCATGAAGTTTAGGTATTACCCTCTTTTAGTTTCGTTGGTTAAAACCTGTCCTATCAAAAGTAATCGGGTTCTAGAGGATCTCAAATCATTGGCTACCCTCAATCGGTCATAACTCCAGCATCGCAATCTTTTCTTGCGGCCAGAACCATCTCGAGAGTTTAGCCTCAATGAGTGTAGCATACTGCTACTGTCCTAATAGCCAAGTTGGTCAATTTAGGGTTCTAAGGTCGGTTGGTGTTTAATGACTCCTTAGAAGACCTATATTCTCCTCATTGTAACACAAGGGATATAGGTACAGACCAAGGTGCCACACCAACGTAGCCACTGCTTCACCCATGTCGGTCTACGCCGGACAGGTCCCTCACAGATTATGCTACCTAAAAAGGGTATTTCCCATATCCGGGTTAGGATCTATGAAACTCCGATGCAAAGCCCACAAATATAAAAGCAAACAAAGCAAACAATTGAAAACAAAGGTGATCTAAGCCCTAAGGTTACTCCACTTTTAAGTTTTTCCCCAGCAGAGTCGCCAGTTCTGTGATACGGTGGGAGAACTGACTTGAGGTTTCGCGTTTTGTTTTCGCAAATGTTTCGGTTGAGTAAGAGTCGCCACCGACTTTTTATTTTATCCTAAGGAAAGGTTAAAAAGCACAGTAAAAACCTTTTGAGATGTTTTCTTGGGTTCGGGGAGTGGATTATAGAAAGGGAAGGTATTAGCACCCTTTCTATCCATGGTTATCCATGGGCTCTTAGTTACTTGCTTAGATCACTTGCCTTTTATTTTCAATTGTTTGAAATGGTGCTTGTGTGTGTGTGTGGGTTTGAAAATGTTTTGAAAAGAAGCCAATGTGGTGGCAACCTTTGTAATGATCCATGTGGGGATGTATACAAAGGTGTATGTCTTTTGAAAAAGTTTTCATTTGTTTTTTGAAAGTTGTTTGGAAGGTGTAGTGATGTGTGATTTAGAAAATAGGCAAGTGTTTTGTTTTTTTGCAAGTTTTGATTCAAGTAACTAAGAGGTTATCTACTCCTAAATTTCTCAAAGTTTATTGCTATGTTTTAAACCCTTTTTAATAAGTTTGTTCCACCATTGCATTTGGTGGACAATCTCATGTTAGGATGTGAAAGGGACGAGTGCGGGTCATCGTTTAGACCATAATTGCAATGGTGCCAAGTATCTTTGGGCATTTTCTTTAAGGGACTTGATCATTTGTTTTGGCAATATTTTGAAAGTGTTATCGAGGGACTATGATCATTTGATTTGTTTGTTTTGCCCAAAGAGACCTAACATGCAACATGGCCCAATTTTGAAAGGCAACAAGTGGAATACCCTAGGGGGTGCAAGTGTGATTTGTGTGTTCATTTTCATGCTTGTTTGTCTTGAGATTAGGTCATAACTATTTTGTCGTTTTTCGCATACAAACCCTAATTCTAACATGGTATAATTAGTAAGCAATAAAGTGCGAAAATAAATTTACTAAGCTATTACAAAACCATATATGGGAAGGGGGGTACAAATGTTCGAATGGGGATTTTGACAAGGAATTTCAACCTACAACTAATACATCAATATTGAATTATTTACAAGGTGATCAATTTGCATAAATTAAATAAAATAAAAACAAATATGCAAGAATGCAAAAAGAATTTTTATATGTATGAAAAAAAAGTATTATTTATGTAAAATAAAAAGAAAATAAAAAGGTATTATCTTTGGAGTATTTTCATATTTAGGGTAAAACCCTAATTCTATTAAATAAAATACATTATTCATTTATTATGTACAAATATTTATTTATATATACAAAAAATAAAATAAAATGAGGTATTTGTCAAAAATGTATTTTTATATTAAATATTAATAATAACAAAAAAAAAAACAAAAGTGTATATATTTTGTATTTACTCTAAATATATTAAATAATATATGTATATATGTATTGTTTTAGATGTGTATTATATATATATATAAATAATAATAATATTTAATATTTGTAAAAAAGGTATTTTTTATATAAAGTATTTTCAGAAGGTAAAATAAAATAAAAATGAAAATAAAAGTATTTTTACATATTTCTCAATATTTTTAATGAAATGTATATATTCATTTATTTGTGTATTAATCAAAAGAAAATCACATAAATACCTAATAAATTAAAAAATGGTGAGAAAAAAGATTTTTATATTTTTAATAACATGAGAAAAAATAAATGAATCAATCAAAAAAAGAAAAAAGTCAGAAATCATTAAAAATAAACCAAATGGGCTCAGGGGGTGCAGAAGCAATTGTATGGTGTGAAAAGTAGAACAAAAGCTGGCCCAGCCCATGAGACACCTTCTTCAACCTCCAGCCAAAAACGCGCGCTTGTAACAGGGATTCAAACATCCTGATTCTTTGAGCGTTTGCACAAACTTTCAACACAAAACATGTCAAGCATTGAATCACGATTCCAAATATATAAAAAACTCATCCTAACTCTCAGAAATGAGAGAGAATTTTAACAATCCCAAATCCTGACCTAAGTTTTCTGCCATTTTCAAACCTTAAATTCTCACAGCTCAAGCAAAAGAAATGAAAAGTAAAAACATGTACATGTTCAGTGGCATGAGTAGAACATTGTTTATTCACAAACTTAGAGCTAATGATGCCTAATAAGAGAGATACGAATTCAAAAACTTACCTGTTCAGTTGAAGTTCTATCTGGCAAAGGAGAAGCTTTCAGGGCAAGATAATGGTTGGTGTAGCTTCCTTGAGGTGTGGTGATGCTGTTCCAATATTTACTTTGCCTTGAAAGCTTTTGAATCGAGTTAGAGCACTTCACCTGCAAGTCAGAAATGTGAAAATGGTGGAACCAGTTAGAGGGATTTCAGGTCGTGTTTTTGCTTTTGGTTAGCTTGCATAGATGGTAGGAAAGGTGTATGAACTGGTTTGGGCAAGAATGCTTGAAAGGATTGAGAGTTGGAACTCAATCTGCAGAGGTTGCTCTGTTTGAGCAGTTTCAAGGTGATTCTGAGTTTTGGGAGGGATTGGAGGTGAAAGGCTCGTGCTTCAGCTTTGGATCAATGTGTGGAATGTGTTTGATAAGTTTGTCTAAGTGTTTTTCAGCTGATATGAGAGTTGGTACAAGTTATGCTATCTTACTTGAACTTGAAGCAAGCAATGGCCACTTGATGATTCTAGCCTGTACAGGCCCTCACACTATGCTGCATACATTGGCCTTGATCAGTGTAATTTGCTCACAAACTTGTGCCAAGAAGATTTGGACTGTACCACTTGGATTGCAAACTTGACATAAAGTTCTACTTTTTCAAAATGGAAATAATGCTTTTTCTAGTTTAGGGTTAATTCTCCATGTAATGTCCAAATGCTTAAAATAACAACTTGGCACAATGGTTTTGAATTAAATTTATGAGTGTCAAAGGGTTTTAGGACCTGTAATGTAGCTTAAGCATGCTGAGATTGAAATGCATAGTGTTATGAACATGTACATGGCCAAGAATAAAAGTGACTTTTTCCCATTTTGCAAAATTCGATTCTCCCTAACCATGAGGTTATTTGAGAAGTTCTTGGACATTTTGGAAAGCTTGGAATGTGTACTACAATCCATCTTTGAAATGCAAATTGAAATTCCAAGTGGAAGTGTATGGAAAATGGCCTTGAAGTTAGGTAGAAAACCTTGTCAAAAAGGTCAAATTTTCACTAAGTTATGAATGGTTTAGTGCCCTTATTCAAAAATTTGTAACTTGAGATACAAGCCTCATTTGGGAAAACTTTGTGAATCAAAGTTGTAGATTATGCAACAAGCTACAATTTTCATGTTTTGACTTTTGTTTGAATCCAAATGAATCTTGGTGAGAAAGTAAGGCAAAGTTGGGAAAAAAATTAGGGTTTTCCATAACTTAGAAAAATTCTAAGTTATGAAAAATTCCCATTTCAAACCCTAATTTGCATTTCTTGGTTTCTTGGTGAACAAGTTTCATGATTTGACATGTTTTGATGAAAAATGAATCTTGACTCTTGATTTTGACCAAAAAGTCAAAGTTTGACTTTTCAGTATACAGTCAAAATTGATCAATTGACTGGGAAATTCAACTGTCAATCTTGTGTACTTGGGATTTTTTTGAGTTTGTTGAGCATGTCAAGATAATTCCATGGGGTCCTTGAGTCAATATGTGAGCTTGGTTTGCCATTGGTTGGGTCAAACAGTCAAAAATTACCCTTGTGCAGTCAAAACCCTAAAAATGACCATTTTGCCCTTTTGGTGATCTGATTAAATTTCTTGTGGAATTGTGATCCAAACTTGATCAAATGGTTCATGTGAGTTCATAATGTTGATGTGGGTCAATTTTCATGAGATTTGACTGTCAATTGGCCACAGTTGACTTTTTCCCCAATACAGCTGATTTCTAGGTCAGTTGTCCAATTGATTGGGCAGAATTTGGAATCAAGACTTGAAACTTGGTATGGATAAACTTGGGAGTCCAACATGGAGCATGAAAGTCATCTTAGGAATTTTAGGTCAAAACATCTTTGTTCAAACACAAACCCTAATTTGGGTCCACAGTGCAAGGAGAAGTCTTGAGCAGAGGAAACCCTAACTGGATCTTGATCTTCAAGGGTTTTGTGATGAGAAAATGTTGAGGAAATGGGAGGGCAAATTTTGGGTACAACAGACATGTCTTTCTTGAACTCTTCGAACATGCTTGGATTGTTCCCTGTGAAAATCAAATCATCTATATACAAGCACACAATTAAAATATCTTCACTTTACGCTTTGATATAGAGTGCATGCTCATATGGTCACTTGATGAAGTTTTTGTCTTGAAAGTACTTGTCGATTCGAACATTCCAAGCTCTCGGTGCTTGCTTGAGACCGTACAATGCCTTCTTCAACTTCAAGAATTTTTATTCTTGCCCTTTTACTTCATAGCCTAGTGGTTGCTCGATATAAACTTCTTCTTCGAGAAAACCATTCAAGAAGGCTGATTTCACATCCATTTGATAGATCTTCCATTCATTTTAGACTGCCAAGGAAATGATCAGTCTAATAGTTTCAAGACGAGCAACAGGAGAAAATACCTCATCATAGTCAATTCCTTGTCTTTGACTATAGCCTTTCGCCACCAATCTTGCTTTGTATCTCTCCACATCTCCTTTTACATTCTTCTTTGCCTTGTACACCCATCTTACTCCAACTGCTTTATGTCCTTGTGGAAGTGTAGTAAGTTCCTATGTATCATTCTTCGTGATAGACTTGATTTCTTCGTCCATGACGTCTCTCCACTTTATGTTTTCTACCGCTTCTTAATAGCTTAGAGGCTCACAATCACCAAAAAGACAAAAGAGGTTAATGTTGTTTTGGTTTTCGGTTACCTCATAAAGCTCTTCAATGCTCCTTAGTCGCAGTGTCTTCTCACTTGAACTTATTTCATCCAACCTTGGTGTCGGTGAGGAAGGTGGTGTAATATGTTCCTCTATCATTGGTTGTTCCATTTCTTCTTCTTCTTCTTCTTCTTCAAAGTAAGGAAGAAAATCATACTTGTCTTCTTGAGCACTCCAATCTCAATAATCTTTTTCGTCAAACTCCACATCACGACTTATGATGATCTTTCCACTATTTGGGTTATAAAGCTTGTACCCTTTAGAGCTTGAGTCATAACCCACAAACACATACTTCTCACTTTTATCATCGAGCTTTGTTCTTCTTTCATCTGAAACATGGGTATAGGCAATGCTTCCAAATATTTTGAGGTGAGAGATCCCAGGTTTCCTTCCACTCCATACTTCTTGGGGTGTCTTTTCATGCATGCTTCTTGTTGGGGAACAATTTGTCAAATAAACTGCACATGCCACTGCTTCGGCCCAAAACTCCTTCGGCATCTTCTTGTTTTTGAGCATGCTTCGTACCATGTTAAGTATAGTCTGATTCTTTCTCTCTTCTATTCCATTTTGTTGAGGCGATATTGGCACAGTCAGTGGACGGCGGATTCCATGGTCTTCACAATATTTGTTGAACTCATTTGAAGTGAACTCTCCTCCTCGGTCAGATCTCATGGCCTTGATGGAAAGACCACTTTTTTTCTCGACAAGGGCTTTGAACTTCTTAAATTTGTCAAATACTTCTGACTTCTCCTTCAAGAAATAAACCCATATTTTTCTGGAATAATCATCAATAAAGAGGAGAAAGTATTTATTCTTATCAAACGAGTTGGGTTTGATTGGTCCACAGACATCCGTGTGTATGAGCTCTAGTGGTTTTGTCGCTCTTGATGTTGATTCCTTTGGAAAACTTTTTCGGAATTGCTTCCCAATTAGACATCCTTCACAGAGTTGGTATGGGTGGTTGATCCTAGGAAAGCCTCTCACCATCTCTTTCTTCGACAAACATTTTAAACCATCGAAGCTGAGGTGCCCGAATCGTAGATGCCATAGCCATGAAGAATCGGTATAGCAAGCCTTGAGACACTTTGCTACGTCATTTTGAATGTTCAAGAGTAACATTCTATTTTTTGACATAGGCACCTTAGCAATCAAGTTATGACTACAATCTCTTAAGAAAAGACTATGTTCTTTTAAGTGGATGTCATAGCCTTTCTCTAATAATTGTCCCAAACTCAAAATATTATTCTTCATGTTAGGCACATAATAGACATTGGATATAAATTGATGACTCTCATTCTTCAACCGTATGAGAATTTTACCTTTGCCTTTGACCGGTATCTTTGAGTATTCTCCAAATGATACATCACCTGTTGCCGCTTCATTGATCTCTACGAACATGCTTCGATCGCCACACATGTGGTTGCTTGCGCCAGTGTCCAAGTACCACTTATTTCTTTTCTCTTCAACTTCGTTTTGACACGCGAGTAGCAAAGTTTCTTCTTCTCCATCTTTTTCTTCTACAAAATTAGCTTTCTCTTCCACCTTCTTCGAGAATCTAAACTCGGTTGCGTAATGACCAATCTTGTTGCAGTTGAAACATTTGACTTGTGATTTATTGCTCCTCAACCATGAGGTTCCTCTTCCACGACCTCTTGTTGCTTGTGGATTCCAACTTCTTTCTCCATTGTTGAAGTTGTTGGAGTAGTTATTGCAACCGCCTCTTCCTTCTCCTCCATGTCCTCGTCCACGTCCACGATATTGGCCACGACCTCGTCCTCTTTGGCTCTTGTAATTCGAATAGTTTGCTTTCTTTATGTTGAGTTGTAGTAATTGCTCCATTGCCTCCTTTTGTTTAATTTTTCTCTTCTTTTTTTTCCTTCGTATGCTTGTAAGGAACCCATGAGTTGCTCAATAGTCATGGTCTTTAGATCCTTATTTTCTTCAATGTTGGTAACAATGAAGTCAAAACTTGGATTTAAAGTGCGAAGTATTTTCTCCATGACTTTCACATCATCAACATCTTCACCATTTCTCTTAAATTGATTGACTACAGCCAATACTCGAGAAAAATAATCTGAAATTGACTCGGACTCCTCCATAAATAAACGTTCAAAGTCACCTCTAAGAGTTTGAAGACGAATCTTTTTTACCTGCTCAACTCCTTTGTTGCAAGTTTGAAGCTTGTCCCATGCTTCTTTGACCGTTGTTGCGTTGGATATCTTCTCAAACGTATCTTCATCCACCAATTGATAAATGAGAAAGAGAGCTTTCTTGTCTCTCTTTCTTGACTCCTTCAATGTCTCTCTTACACCTTGGCTTAGCGAGGATTCCTCTTGATCCTTGAAGCATTTCTCAACAATATCCCACACATCTTGAGCTCATAGTAGCGCATTCATCTTGATACTCCAATTACTATAGTTGTTCTTTGTGAGCATCGGCATTTGGAAAAGGAAATCACCATTTGCCATTTTGTGGATCTCGAAGCTCTGATACCACTTTGTTGGAAATAAGACATTTTATGTTAAGGAGAAGTGTGTGAGAATATTGAAGGTTTGAATATAAATTTGATAAGTAGGATAATTCTTTATGGAGGAGAAGAACTTTGTATTTTTGCTTGATACAAATGTGTCAGATTACATCTCTATTTATAGTATTCAAATGAGAACTCTAGACACACTAATTCTAGAGAGTTCTCAACTCTAGAGATCTAAACTCTAGAAATTATTACAATTATAAGAAATATCTAGAAATTTCAAATATTACAAGAATTATCTAAAAAACTACTTAAACCCAAAATAACTAAACACAAAAACCAATTAATAAATTTAGACCCAAATCAAATTTAATATTTTCAACATATTTCTCCATATTGAAATCTCTAATGAAACTATATGTTTGAAACAACTTGTTTCAGCAAAAAGATAAATAAATTACTTGACAATCTTTTAGTATTGCTCGTTCTTGGAGATACATCTTCACATCTTTATAACAAAAACAGTTTCAACTTATAATGAACAAACAAAACGATTTCCGAACAGTTCTACTTTCTATGTCAAAATTCAAATCTTGTGTCAAATGCGTTGTCATCTACTAAGAAGAAATAATAATATTTACTAAGAAGAAATGATAACCAAATAATTTAGAATAGTGATGAATAGAACTTGTCTAATTAGAAAAGTGTTGACCGAATTGTCGAAATTCAATGAACAATAACATGTCTTTAAATTTTCTTCAAATTACATAAAATTTCATTAGTTATTTCTAGAACAATTCTAAGAAAGAATTTTACACTAAGATCACTACATCATTATCATTATCATACTTATAAACATACAAAAACAAAATTATCTCGATAACAGAAGAAAATTTAGATTTTGACTTCTTAATGATAGGATTTTTACTGGATAAAGCACATTCGTTAAATATAGATAAACAACATCTTTAACTGATTTGGAAAAAAAAAGAATTTTTCGAAAAAAATATATTATTTTTCTAGAAAAAATACATTTTTTTCAAATAAAATTATTTCCTAAAAAAAATATTTTTTCTAAAACAAATAATATTTTTCCCAAAAAAGAACATTTTTCTAAAAAAAAAAATGTAAATATAATTTTTTAATATAAACAATTTTTTTTATGAAAAAATCATTGGTTTTAAAATGGTTCAAAATCTAAAATTAATTTTAAATTGAAAAATGATTATAAAATAGTTTATAAATATAAACTGGTTTTAAATTAATTTAAATTGAATTAAACAATTTTAACCGTTAATTAAATTTTTATTGAAATAATTATTGAAAATTGAATTAAATTATAAATATGATTTAGTCCAACGTAGTTCATGAACCATAAACACTTTTAATATCGACCTCTCTAACAACTCATTTTGTTGAATTATATAACTTATTAACCCTAAGAGCATTATTACCTGTTTAACTTATCCAAAGTGGCAAGAGCATTGTTGCTGATTTTCTGTTTACATCAGGTATATTTATTTAAATGACTACACAACCAAAACAAAAACTTTATATATTTAAATGGTTATACGTTCAAACCAAAAAACTATACATATTTATATTTACGTCGGATACACAAGATATATTCTACCTCACATAGATAGATAGTAAAGTGGGCATTAAATATTACTGAGCTATGGTCACTTGCATTTGCTTGTTTCTTGTGTAGAGTCACTGTGACACAACATAATCACCTGCGTTTGCAAAAAAAGATCAATAACAGAAATTATAAAATGAGCCATAAAATAATGCAATTCATCAATCATTTGTAACTTCCTAGAATTTTTTAAACATGAAATACATACCTTCATTACTTTCAATTTGAGAGTCTTCATCTTCTAACCTTATATTTTTTGTCTTTGTAACTTTTGACATATGTCTTTGTCCCGCAAAAAATGAGGGTGGGGTGGGGCAATCTCGCATGCACTATGTATTTTAAGATTAAAAAAATAAAATTTATGTTAATGCTCGCATTCATAAAATTCTACAAAAAAATGAGATGGGAGGAAAGGAGTTTTAGAGGTTGCGGGACAAAACAAAAATGATTGAAGGACGAGATCTGTTTTACCATCCCTACTCCAAACATCACAGGAAAGAGTGAATTGTGTTATTTGAAAAACGAGATTAATTTATAAAACTTGCATTTTCAAAACCGTTTACATTAGAATATAAAAATAAGCAGATATATAATAATGGAAAGATAGAAAGAAGATGATGAAGAAGATAGTTATATAAATAAGATAATCAACAGAAAATAAAAAGAGAAATGATAGAGAGATTTTCAGTAAAGATTTATACATGTTTGACCTAACCCCTTGTAATACTCGTAATCCAAAGAGTTTCATCTTAATAGTTCTACTAACAATAAACTTGAGCTTTTACAAGATCATCACAGACAAACTTAAATAATATTTGGAGTTTTTACACAAGCTCAACTCATGAACCTTCAACAATTAAAAAAGATTTTACACAAGCTTAAGCCCGGAACCAACAAATAGACCTTTTACATGGATTTACCTCAAGAACCTACAAACAAAGCTTTTACACACGCTTAGCTCAAGAACCTTCACCGGGTATTTTTTCAGATTTATCTTGCAACCTTTAGATCCTTTACAAAAGATTTTTCACAAGAGAGACACACTCTTGAATAAAATAGATTAATCAAAACATCAATGCAACACAACTCTCGGTAGAGATTTTTATCCTTTCACGACCACGATAATTTTAGTGCAAAAGCAATTTCAAAAGTAAAGTAGAAAAATAATATAAATATTTCTATTCTGAAATCTGGAATAAAATGAAATGGAGAAATTCTCGTTTATATAGAAAAAATAGACTAAAAGAAAATGATCTATGAGACAAATAAATGATTTAATCTATTTAAACACTTTAATGATCTGTTTGGTGCGCACGATAAGAGACATGATAGAATATCTGAATCATATCATATCTCAATCTAGTGTCTGATGACACAACATGATATGATAAGAGAAGTTTTTCAGGATTAACTTATCATATCATTTTCAGGATTAATTTATGACGTTTTTCAAGAAAATTGAAATTATTTATTCAGTAGTGTCAATAAATTATTATTTTTTAATTATAGAAAATTATTAATTTTTTATCAATTTATCAATTTTAAAATATTTTACAAAATAATTTGAAAAAAATATAGTTGTTTTACAAGGGTAAATTTGGTATCCTGTGTGAACCAAACATATGATAAGATAAGTCTTATCATGTCTATATCATATCCTGTCCTTATCCAACTTCATATCTTATCATGTTTCTATCACATCCTGCGCATCAAACGGACCCTAAAAAGTGTCAATCCTAATCTAGAAAAGGAAACCCTAAAACACATATGAATTAATCGATTAATGAATTTTCTAATTGATTAAAAGGTCTTTATACTTGCTTTAATCAATTTGACAAAGTCCTTAATCAATGATTTAGCTTTCCTAATTGATTAGAAATACTTATTAATCAATTTCATATATTTCTTGATAAGTTTCAGGGATTTTTAATAGAATTAGAAGAGGTTTGAAAATATTTGTGTGTGTTTATGTGATTGCATTAATAGTTTAAGACTTACTCTTGCCCTTTTCCAATTTAAATTGATCACTCAAAATACTAAGTGTTAGATAAGGTGACCTTTCACACATTCTCACTTTTAGACTTCATGATCCTCTACTTGATTCAATGACTGATTAGCATTTTAACCGGATATTTAAATTATCTAATTGATGAGGCTTGTGATATCTTCCTCTTGATCAGATTTCATCATCAAGAGTTAGTAGACAATTGATATCAACTACCATTATGACAATTATTACAAAGAACTATCGAAAAAAATTGTCAACATTCAAAAGTTATTTGACTTATAGAATTATCATCTTTAAAAGTTGATTGATAGTTGTCATCAGATGTCACCAGTTATCATCATCAAAACCAACTAACTATCACATAGATCCACATTGGTACTCGTGGTTACTATCAAAATTTGATATGCTACAGTGGTAGTATATCTAAATTGGATTTCAAAGAGATATTGATCCAAAAGGTGGTAGTACCCTCAAATGGTAGTATATCTAGGTACAAATTCAAATTGGTAGCCAAAAGACATACTTAAACACCTAGATTGGATTTAAAAGAGAAATTGATCCTATTGTTATACCTTAAATCTTCAAAGTTGTTCTTACCATTTCCCTCGTTTCTCGTTGGTCTTTCCATCACTTAGATGTTAATAATTCCTTCTTACTAGATTAACTGGGAAGAGATTTACATGCAATAACCATATGGTTTTATTGATGCTGATTTTCCTAATCACATAGGTAAATTAAAGAAAGCAACTTATGGTCTCAAATAAACACCTAAAATATGTCAAGATGCACTCAAAAGATTTGTATTATCATATGACTTTACTATGAGTTTGAGTTACTCTTCATTTTTTATCTATAAAGGCATACAAGTTTATCTACTAGCCTATGCTGATGAATTAATTATCATAGACTGCCATCCACTCTTCCTCAAATTATTTATAAATAAACTATCAAATGAATTATCAATTAAGTATCTTTACTATCCATATCACAGCTTACGTCGAACAGAACTTAAGAGTGAGGTGGGGGTACCTGCAAAACACTCGTATGCCAAAGTGAGATTCGAAATGAGCAAGCAAGTAAGAGAGTAAGAAATGTTCAATACCTGACCCTCTCGAGAGAAAGGGTATTTATAGCCTCCAGCGCTGGGCCAAGGTCTCCTCATTAGGCTGGTAAAGCAGGCCCAAAGTGGAGACTACCAGGTCCTACGTGAGTAGTGGGGACCCGCACGTGGTCCCTCACCTGGATGACTTCCTCCACAAGATTAGGAAGATATGGATGCGGTCTTTCCGGGGCCACGAAGACTCCGTGATATTTGGAGACGTTGATAGTCAGCCTTACGAGGAGATGCTTGTGAGTTTCTTCTGCTCGTCATGGATGCTCCCTGCCAGACACGAGGTCGTGTGAAGGGATCAGTCCTGGTCGGGGAGAGGATCGAAGGGTGACCTCGAGGTCCTCCTGACTGGAGATGATCTTCCTAAGACTGACTGGGTTTATCCTCGTGCAGTGAGGTTGCCTCCTTGCAGGGAGTGGGAGTTGCTACCCGACGAAGTCGAGGGTAGAACTGGCCAGTATGCCTTGACCGACATAATTGGTTTGGGCCTCGCATGAAGTTGGGTCAAGGGCAGGCCCAACCCAGAATAGGAGTCCTCCAAGTCGTTGCTCCTGATGAAGGAGTTATGACTTAAGTCTAACTTTTTCTTTTACGAGGTGTGCTACTCAACGAGGATTTTTTATTGTGTTGACGGAGAAATTCGTCGATATATGGGTTTACCCGAGCAGCATTCGGAATGGACTCGAGATGGGAGTATTCTAGTCGCGGGGAGGAGAAACCTGCGGGGTGTAGGCATGTGACATTGCCTTTGGGATTGTAGTGATGACCTAGGGAGTAGGGGTCATCATTAGCTGAGCGCGTAGGTGTCGAGGAGAAAGGCGGTTGTTGAGCTTCCCGACGCAATGTTTCACATTCCATGCTAATTCTATATATAGTGCCCCAAGGCCCATTATTCACGTTTATGTTCTCGCGCTCTTCACTCTCCCTATCTCCAACGCCGTGCCGTTTCCTTCCACTGCCAACGCCGCTGCAGAATCTGTCGCGTGTTCTTCTTCTACCTTCATTATTCTTCATCTACTCTTGTCCAAGTAAGTATTTTTCGTGATACTCTTTATTTAGATTGGTTTTGATGATGTTTTAGTTGTAAAATTTCGCAACTGAGGGGTTCTGCTCGGGGAATTCATGTATTTATGCGTACTATTTGTGATTGAGCCTGTGATATTCATCTTTTTCCTGGCACTTAGATGAATTTACCCCGTAGTCTTCATATATCCCCGCAAAATTTATGAATTTTGTGCAATAAATTTATGCGATCCCCAGCAAATTCATGAGCTTGGCCGGAAAATTCGTACTTTGCTCGCTGCATTCTTCCTGTGCTCGGGGTATTCTTGAAAATGAGTGTTTGTTGTTATAACCGTTGTGTGGTCTTATAAGACTGGCATGATTTTTGTGCCCTGATCGAGGGCCGAGTATTGCCTCTTCTGTACGAGTGACTGTAGACTTGGTTTGGGCGCCGCATAACCCTTTCACCTGCATCGTGGAAGGATGGATTTGGATTTGCTATTGAATTTACCTGTTTCCTCTACTTTACAGGTAAAATGGCTGACACTTCTGAATTGTCCGAGTACGTGGACGCCAAAGAGACCAGTGTAGCCAAGGAGGGTGTGAACTTGGTTGACACGGTTTACGACCCTGCATTGGCTTGGGTCGGGGCAGAGCCTCGAGGAATAGCCTCGATATATAGTTATAGCAGGAGGTAGGCTTACACTTTCATCGAGTATGGCGGCGATCAGGAAGGTTTCCAAAGGAACTTCGCGATCTTGTGACCAACGCCCAATGCTTGAATATGCTCGGAGTTCGAGGAAGACCGCTTCCCCATGTATGAGTTCATTTTCAAAGACTTGGGGCTTCGCCTTCCCTTCAATGATTTCCAGATAGGGGTGCTCAATCACTTGAACTTAGCACCCTCTCAGCTTCACCCGAATGCCATTGCCTTCATCCGGGAATTTAAGATTACTTGTCGGTTCCTGATGATCGGGGCGACTATCCCCCTGTTCTTCAGGGTTTTTCATCTTCAACGGCAGTCCCGGGGTTGGAAACACAGCTGGGTCTCCCTCAAACAGTCGAAGATGTTGTTCAGGATGTATATGGACTTTGTCTGCGACTTTAAAGACATATGGTATATTGTGCGACCTACTTCTCAGGCTGCTAGAGACGTCGTGTTTGATCCGGCTCGCGTCGTGGATGAAGATGGTGAACCGTGCTATGATACGAATGGTGAGCGGGATATGGGGCGAATCTCGAAGTTTCCCATCCGTTGGTGTTCGGGCCACTATGATCATGGTCCTGAGAATTAGCATACTCCTTCCTGCGACATGAGTGTTGAGGACGAAGATGCCTATGGCGTCCTTAATCGGTTCGTCGATGGGTTCTTTCCCGCCAGGTGGGTCACGAGGGAAGGACACGACATCCTCGATGAAGATGGTGAGCCGATGTTCGAATCACGCCCGATCAACACCAAGGCGCTTGTTGAGTGTCGTTCTTACGGGGAATCTGTGAATCTCTTAGGTTTCTGCTCGCTTGATTTTACTATATTTTTACTTCTTAACTTGACTTCTTTTGTTTTCCCGTCGAGGCTGACCCGAGGATATCGTTTTTTTTCCAGGTAATATGGCGGAGCATCGCAAGAGATTGTTGAAACTCACCCAAGAGAAAAAGAGCCATAAGAGGTTGTGAAGTCGCACAAGGCTACACGCATGGGTTAAGTTTCCAAGCCGGTCAAGGAGGGATCAAGTGGGTCATCGGGCACCCGCGGTGCTAATCAACAAGCTGATGTGCTGAGCAAGAAAAGGAGTCGCCCAAAAGGTGGGCTCGCTGATATGACTGAAGGAGGGACGACTTCCCGAGCCTTTAACCTGCCACCCTATTTTATGGAGAAGGATTTCTTCGAGGGCTTTCCTCTGACTGTGTCCGACATCATCAGGCGACTCGACGAAGAGGGTCAAAGGAAGCATCTGGCTTCCAGTATGGTCTGGATGATGAAGGTGGCAGAAATGGATGTGGTCCTTATGGGAAAAGGGGCCAGATCCTCTGGTCGGGTCAAGGAACTGGAGTCGGAGAAAGCGACTCTTCAGGCCAAGTCACAGAAGTTGAAGTCCTCCCTCAAAAGAAGCGAGGAGATGTTTCGGGACCAGGCCGATGCGCTAGCGGGGAGAAAGAGAGAGCTAAAAAAGCCCTCGAGGAAAAGTATTGTCTCCTGATCGACAAAGAACTGTGGGAGAGCAAAAGGGATTAGATGGAGAGGTAAGTCGCTGACCTGAAGGCTGCCATGATGCTTGTGGAGGGCGAACCTAAGGAGGTAACTAATTTATGCACTCACGCCGATTTTGTTGCTCGGATCCAAATCCTTGAGTCAGACTGCATCGATGCTTTGGCCAATGGCTTCGAGGCTGCCGTGAACTAGCTGTCCGTGTTGAACCCGGGGCTCAACACAGAAGGACTTGGGGTTCTGTCCCATGTGATTGACGGTCGGGTGGTTCCTCCTCCTGACTCTCCCGAGGTCGAAGTGGGCATTCCAAGAAGTAATTAGCATTTTTTTTGGATAACTTAGATATTTGTATTTAGGCCTGCGTGCCCGTAAATTATTGTAACATTCAGACATCGTTGGCTCTAGCGGTCAACATTTATAAATGCTTTACTTTCATTAAATGCCTTTATGTTTTTGCCGATGCTTGCTTATTTTTTTCTCGTCATTGTTTTTGACATATTTATTCCATGAATATTTGTATATTCCATATGTAGATGTATGTTCGACCTTTATTGTGGTCGACGCAAGTTCGTTTTTTTGTGTGCAGAGATGTATGTTCGACCCTCATATTGTTCTACACATGTTGGGATATATCGAGGAGGTGGAGTAGGGATCAGCAAAACGAGTGCAAGATCACGGTCAGGATCTTAAACCCGTGGTGTGAACTGCCCATCACGAGCTGGGTGTTCTGCAATGTTGGGTACTTCGACATCAGAGCTCGATTGAGGTGTCCCTGTCGGGCTAAGATCTTGCTCGTAAACTAAACAAATCTCGCCTTTTGCTGATGTTTGGAGGCCATGTCTGTACCTAGACACGCCTATGTGGTCGAGCGCGTCCCCTCGTCAGTTAGAGAGGATTGGTCGACTGCTAATGCCCTTAGCTGGTGAAGGACTTAGCTATAGTATTGTTTTAGCTTCGCAACATTCCAGGGTCGAGGTGGTGGTTCTCCATTTAATTGTTTGAGGTAATATGCTTTGGTGCCCGTAGCTCCTTGGATGCGGTAAGGCCCCTCCCAATTTGCGGCCAGCTTCCCTTCGTGAGAATCCTTCTGGCTTCTTTGCAAGACTTGGCTACCGATCCGAAATTCGCGCTTTATGACTTTGTTGTCACGGCATAGGGTTACCTGCTGTTTTAGTGTGGCCTCGCAAAGAGCTTCTCCTGATCGAATTTCTTCGACTAGGTCGAGCTCATCTCTAAGGGCCTTATCGTTCATCTCCTTGTCGAGGGGAATTTCGGTTCGCCTGGATGGCTCCATGATTTCCACCAGGATGACGACCTTGGTGCTGTAGGTTAGTCGGAATGGTGTCTCTCTAATCGTCAAATGGGGCATTGTTCGATAAGCCCATAGGATATTGTGTAGTTCTTCGACCCAACCCTTCTTAGCTTCGCCCAGCTTGCGTTTGAGTCCTTGCAAGATGACCATATTTGCGGCTTTGGCTTGCCCGTTGGTTTGGGCGTGTTCAACAAGGGAGAAATGTTGTTTGGTGTCGAGTTTGGCAACGAAGCTTTGGAAACTTTGATCGGTGAAATGTGTGATGTTGTCCACGACGAGCGCTCGTGGTATCCCAAACCGAGCAAGTACGTTTCATTTGTAGAAACGAAGGATGTTTTGTGAAGTGATTTTTGCTAGGGCTTCAACCTCTATCCATTTGGTGAAATAGTCTACAACCACGATGAGGAATTTATTCTGGTATGTCCCTTGCACGAAATGTCCGAGGATGTCCATTCCCCACCATGTGAATGGCCATGGTAAGGATATATTTGTGAGCTTGTGTGGAGGTGTGAGGTGCATGTCCGCGTGTTTTTGGCACTTGTCACATTTCTTGACGTGGTCCTTCGTGTCTTGCTGCATGGTCGGCCAATAATAGCCCGCTCGCAGGGCCTTCCTTGCCAGGGACCTCCCGTCCATGTGCTGGGCGTTGATTCCCTCATGGATTTCCCGCAGTATCTCAGAGATTGCGGACTCTTCGACACATTTTAGGAGTGGGATGGATAATCCTCGACAATAAAGTTTGTGTTCGAGTACAACATACAAGCAGACTCCTCGTTTGGTTGCGGCTGTCTCTCTTTGGTCTAGAGGAAGCTCTCCTTTTGTCAGAAAGTTGAATACCGGGGTCATCCAACATAAGTTGTCCTCGGTGGCATTCACTTCGGGCGGCACCGTGGAATTTTCAATGCTCGGGCGAGATGGGGATTCTTGTATAACTGATTTATTCCCGCCTTTCTTCTTTGTGCTTGTGAGCTTTGAAAGTATGTCAGCCCGCATGTTCTTTTCGCGTGGCACGTGTGTGATTTCTCCCTGGTCAAACTTTTTCATATGTTCTCTAACCAAGTTCAAATATTCAATGAGGATGTTGTTCTTAGCCTAGTATCCCCTTGAACTTGAGATGCAACAAGTTAGGAATCAGTGAAAATGTGTATCTCTCGGGCGCCAAGATCATCGGCCAGTCTTAATCCTGCGAGCAAGGCCTTATATTTAGCTTGATTATTCGAGGTCGGAAAGGAAAAAGTGAGAGAGTGTTCAATCACGACACCTTTCTCATTTTCGAGGAGGATCCCTGCTCCACTTCCTGCCGATCTGGAAGCTCCATCCACAAAGATGGTCCACTTGTGCTCCTTCCTTGCGGGGGGTTATGAGCGGTCATCTCCACGACAAAGTCAGCCAGAGCTTGGGCCTTGAGGGCCTTCCTACTTTCGTATTGTATGTCGAAATCCGAAAGCTCCAAGGACCACTTTAGCATTCGACCTACCATGTCCGGTCGACCTAAGAGTTGTCTTATAGTTTGTTCTGTCTGTACAATGATCGTGTATGCCAGGAAGTAGTGTCGAAGCCTTTTCACTGCATTGTCGAGGTCCAAGGCCACCTTCTCGATTTGTTGGTACCTGACCTCGGATCCCTGAAGTTCTTTGCTCGTGAAATACACTGGCTTTTGTCCATCAGAGGTCTTTGCTTGAGGTGGAGGAGGGCCTACTCGCATTCTTCTGTCCATTCGAAAGCTTCCTCTTTATATAGAAGTTTGAAAAATGGAAGGGCGTGTTGAGCGGACTTCGCCACGAAACGGGAGAGCAAGAGCATGTCGTTCAGGACTTGTATGGATTTTTTTGAATTAGGTGTAGGGTGGTCGGAGAATGCCCAACATTTATCGGGCTTGGCTTCAATTCCCCGTTCTATTAGATAGAAACCGAGGAACTTGCCCGCCTTAACCCCGAAAGTGAACTTCTCGGGGTTGAACCTCATTCTACACTGTCTCGCTTGGGCAAAGACCTTTCTGAGGTGGGTAGTATTGTCGGTGTCTGCCCGAGATTTGACGATCATGTCGTCCATGTATACCTCAAGCATATCTCTGATCTCGTTGCGAAAGACTTTATTTATCATCCGCTGGTATAACGCCTCTGTGTTTTTCAGATCGAAGGGAATTACGTTGTAGTAATAATTACCCGAGCTGGTCATGAAAGCGGTGCAGTGCTTGTCGCCCATCGCCATTGGAACTTGGTTGTAGCTCGAGTAGGCATCCATAAAAGATATAATTTTATAGTCGGCTGAGTTGTCAACCAGCATGTCAATATTAGGTAAGGGGAATGCATCTTTGGGGCATTCCTGGTTAAGATCGGTATAGTCAACATACATACGCCATTTTCCATTATTCTCTTTAACTAGTACAACATTTGACAACCAGGTTGAATATCTGGCCTCATAAATAAAATTTGCCTATAGGAGGTCTTTTACAGCATTCTCAGCAGCCTCCACTTTCTCGTGAGACTACCTACATATATATTATACTATTTCCCTAGTGGCTGGATCAATGGCCAGTTGGAGGCAGGCGACCTCAGGGTCGAGACTGGGCATCTCCGTAGCACTCCATGCGAACAGGTATGCATTCTCCCTCAAGCAAGCTTTGATCTACTTCCTCGCCAGGTCGGAGAGTCTATTGTCAATCTTCATGCCTTTGTGAGGGTCTTCGCCGAGGAGGACGAGCTCAAAGTATCCATCCGGGATTGGTCGGAGAAGTCCCTGCTCGTCGTTGGGTGCTTCATCCCGGTCGAAGCGGGTGTCTATCGAAATGGAGTCGACCTTTGGAGGAGCTCTTTATTCCTCCGTCTTGACGGGCTGTGGCTCTGGTCATGCAGTAACGACTCTCTTGGAGGGTCGTACTCCAGTGTCGACCGTACTCTTTCCCTTTGATGTTGCGTTGAAGCATCTTCGGGAAGTAAAAGCATTGAGTGCCATCAATGTTCTGAAGTAAAAGCAGCATGCAAGATTCTCTAGTTCTGAAGCGTTACTTTTCAATTAAGATAGTATCATATGCAACGGCTTCATTCAGACAAGAATCTTCTCAGTATGGAAAGTGCATTGAGTGTCCATTATCACGTTTTATTTTGGACAGATTTCCACGCCTATATAAACAAGCTCAAAGGAAAAATCATTTACGATTTTACCAACGATTGAAAATACATCTCAAAAAGCTGCAAAATACTCACATTCTTTCATATACTCAAATTGTGTAATACATCACAGTAGTGATACAGTTTTTGTAACGAAAAACATATAGTACACAGTAAATGTTCTTTGATTAAGATATTATCCCTTGAGATAAACCGAGATGTGGTCTTACTCAAGAAGACTTTGACAGTTGTCAAAGTAGTTTTGTAATCTGTTTGATTAGTGGATTAAGTCCCCGTTAGAGAGAGGTGAAATCACCTTGGCGGGTGGACTGGAGTAGTTTGAGATCAAGCGAACCAGGATAAAAATCTTGAGTCTATTGCATTTGATTTTTAAGTTACAATTCAACCCCCCCCCCCCCCCCTTCTTGTGTTTTTCACTTCTTCAATTGGTATCAGAGCGCCTGGTTCTGATTTCATACACTTAACCGTGTCAGTACAATATCCAAGCTTTAGAAAAACACTATGGTGGGACCAAGCCAAAACATCAGCAATGACTATCATGATGACAAGGACATAATTAGTGGCAAACCTCCAGTTTTTTATGGAGAAAATTTTGATTACTAGAAAGACAGAATCGAGAGCTTCTTTCTGGCTCATGATGCTGATCTATGGGACATGGTAATTGATGGATACACACATCTAGTGGATGAAAGTGGTCAGAAGATATATAGAAAAAGAATGTCTGATCAGCAAAAGCGTGATTTCAGAAACCATCATAAAACCAGAACAACACTTCTCAGTGCCATCTCATACTCATAATATAAGAAGATCTCAAACAGAGAGACAACCAAAAACATGTTTGACTCTCTGAGAATGACGCATGAAGGAAACATACAAGTTAAAGAAACCAAGGCCCTTACGCTCATTCAGAAATACGAAGCATTCAAGATGGAAGACAGTGAATCCATAGAAGCAATGTTCTCAAGATTCCAGATTCTTGTTGTTGGGCTGAGAGTTCTTGACAAAGGGTATTCTACTGTTGATCACGTAAAGAAGATCATTAGAAGTCTACCAAAGCAATGGAGGCCAATGGTCACTGCACTTAAGCTGGCTAAAGATCTCAAAAAGATATCTCTGGAGGAACTTGTTATCTCCCTCAGAAGTCATGAGATAGAGCTAGAAGACGACGAGCCTCAGAAGCAGGGCAAGCCTTTAACATTAAAATCTAACAAAAAACTTGATTCTAAGGTTTTGCAAGCTATGGAAGAAATTTCTGATGGATCCTCATCAAAAGAAGATGAACTGTCTCTTCTCTCCAGAAGGGTAAATTAGCTGTGGAAGCAGAGGCAAAGAAAATTCAAGAATTCCAGAAGGCCAGGGAATCAGAATGAACCATCCTTCGGATACAGAAAGTCCGAGTCTTCCTCTGGACACAAGATCTTAAGCTTCATCTGGTCACAGAAAGTCAAACAACAGAGACATCATCTGCTATGAGTGCAATGAACAGGGGCACTACAAAAGTGATTGTCCAAGGCTTCAGAAGAAGAAGCCTAAAAAGAAGTTCTTTAAGGAGAAGAAGAAAAGTCTCATGGCTACATGGGATGATTCAGACACTTCTGACGCAGACTCAGAATCAGATGATGAAAGAGCCAACATTTCTCTTATGGCTAATGTGACAGAAGACAGTGAAGCATCTCAGTCAGACTCAAAATCAGACACAAGAGGTATTTCCTGATTTTACTGTTAATTTCACTAAAGCTGAACTAGCAGAAAGCCTAAATGAGATTCTGGAAAGATATCAGCACATCAGAGTCAAATTCAAGAACCTAAAAAGGGATATTGTCTCTGACTCTAAAGAAACTGTGAGTCTGAGATTAGAAAATTCTGAGCTAAAAGAAAAGATTTCAAAGCTAGAAACTGATTTACAAAACTCTCAGAAAGAAATAATTTCAGAGGCTCCCAGTAGCGCTGATAAAATCATAAAAGAATATGATCACATCTTTCAAAAGTTTCTGGCTAAAAACATAGATAGAAGCAAGATGGCTTCAATGATCTATGGAGTTAGCAGGTGTGATCAGTGGATCTGGAACTGACTGTTTTAAAGCTGGTTTGCGAAATGTCGCGGTAAGCAAGAGTCGCCACCGTCTTTTATTTTCTCCAAATGGAAAGGACAAAAGCACAGAAAAATTCCTTTATAGAGATTGCTCTCGGTTCGGGAGGTAGGTTATAGAAAGGGAAGGTGTTAGCACCCTTTCTATCCATGGTTATCCATGGGCTCTTAGGTACTTGCTCAATGTGTTTTCAAAATGTGTGCTTGCTTTTCAATGTGGGTTTCAAAAATATTCTTTGAAAAGTTTCAGTTCAACTCGTACGTCAGAGTGTTTGAAAAGTTTGTTTTGAAAGTTTTTTTGAAAGCGTGTCGGTGTGAAAAGATGTTTTGATTTGTTTGAAATTAGAGCAAGTATCCTTGAGAACCTACCTATCCTAAGGAATTCGTCTGTGTAAAAGTCCTTGAAAGTAGTGCTATCCCACCATTGAGAGGTAGGTAGCACCACCGTTGGAGGTGTTCGGGTCAATTCGAGTTTTAGAGATGTGGTGGTCACCAGAGCAACAGTAGGATACCTTAGAAGCTACCCTTATGCCATTGATCCTTTATTTTCCGAGGCAACCGTTTCAAGGCAACTGGATCATGTCATGGACATAAGGACTTACTAAAACGTCCTATACTCGACGACCACCTTTCGAAAGGCAACAGTGAGGCGTACCCTAGGGGTGGTGTGTGCAAATTGTGCGTCATTTTCATTTCATTGTTTGTCTTGTCATGCATTGGTGATCTAACGACTCGATTTTATTTTTTTGGGCATTCATTCTTTCATGCATATTTATTAACAGTTATATACTTGCGAGAAAAATAAATCTAGACTATTACAACCGGCGCGGGTCCACATCGCCAAAAAACCGAACCCGATTTGACTGAAAATAAATAAAGCGAATGAAATAAAAAGTGCAAGAAATAAATCTAAACTTATTACAAGGCTTTGGGGCATATACAGAGGTATTTAAACAATATAAAACAAATGCGCGAAATAAAAAGATTAAACAAAATTAGGGCGTTGGACCCTTTTACAAATAATTAAAATTAATCAAGGAAATTACAAATTAAATGAAAAATAATGTTTTTGTATTTTTTAGGTTTAAAAGAAAAAGAGAAAAGTTAATTAAAATTAAAATCCTAGTTCTATCATTTTTTAAGTTTATTATAAAAAAGATTTAATTTCTAACCTAATTAAATTCTAAACTAATTTATGTACAATTTTTGATTTATAAAAAATAAAATAAAAAAATGTTATTATTCTGAAAAAAAAAAAGGGGGAAAAAATAAAAAAAGAAAATTAAAAGTCATTAATCCTAAATTCTATGTTGTTTTGGATTTTTATTAAAAAGAGATTAAAATTGCAACCCTAATTAAAACTAAATAATTTACACATTTTAATTTATTTATAGAAATAATCAAAATTAATTATATTTTTTTTGTCCTTTCTGTATTTTTTATGTTTTTATATTTTTGATTAAAAATTAAATAAAACAAGTAATTAAAATAATACAACAATTAAAATAAATGATTAAAGATATAAAAAAAAAAAAATAAATCAAATGGGCACACCAGGGGGGGGTAGACCCCAGAATTGGAGGTATAGATTTGAAAGCCTGGCCCAATTATTGGTGAGAACTTGTTGACTTTTTTGATCCAGTGAGATGCATTTGACTGGAGTGTAGCATGTTTCCCTATCCCTGCCTTTGATGTGGGCGCTCAGGGACACGTGGATGAGCTGATTCTGCAGTGCATGGTGAGTCCTTATGTGAGCGCTGCATGTGAATTCAAATGAAAAAATAATATTGAAATTTTACAAGGCCTGGGATTCGAACCCAGGCCATAGGCATTGCAAGCGTAACAGCTGTACCACTGAAGCATTTGTGTTTCATTTAATATATAACATAATATGAATAATATAAATTAAATCCAACGCCTAATGACTAAAGCGCGCGCGAATTCGAATTGCCCAGTCTGCTTGTGCCACGCCATCATCCCTTCCAATTTCCTGAAACATAAACAAATAAAGCAACGGTTTTGAAACGTTGCATTAGGTAAGCTACGAAAAAATAGCGAATAGCTCGTTTCCTAATATAAATTAGGCGCGAGTATGTCTTCTTCTTCGTCTCAAGATGCTGAGTGTGATGGTGTTGCTCTGAAGTTCTGATTTTTCTTATTTACAAAAGCCCCAATTTAAGAAGCTGGGAAACCTAGAATTCGAAAATGGCAAAATCGTGTATGGCTTATGAAAATGCAATTAAATACCATGGACAGCTTGGAAACTTCATCATGAGTATGAATATGTAATTAAAAATGCAAAAGGATGCTTAGAATCAAGAACACGAATTCAAAAATTTTGCTGTACAGTTTCACTTGTAACTACCAGTTCCAGGAGTTTTGATTGTTGTTATGAATTGAAATGCCTTCAGAATTATCTCAAGATGCTAATGGTATAAAAATTTTGGCTTCCAAGGATCCCTAGCTTTGATTTCAGATTTGCAATATATGTCCAAATTTTCAAAGTGTCCAATGGCTTTTGAACGAGTTTTTTGCTGCACTAGGGTTAGGGTTTGACTCAATGATCATTATGGAATTGAATAGGCTTGCTAACTCTCCTTAATTCATGCTTGTTAGAGAATTGGCCTTAGGGTTTGTCCATTAACCATTTTTTCCTAATTTCTAGCCAAAACCTAGACCTAGTGTGTAAATGAACCTTGGCCTGATTTTTGAGTTGGTTCATGATACATAGAACTTGTCCAAGTTCATATGACACCATTTCATTGATTTTTAAATTTTATTTGAATTTTCAATGAATTAAAATGAATTAAATCATCAAAAATTAAATAAAATAAAAAAGTCAACATTTGGTCTTGAAATCAACCATGGGCCACGTGTGTGGCATGACAAGGATGGACAAAGTGAGAAAAATGGGGCCCTTTTGTCAAAAATTGGATTTTCAATGATAGTTGACTTTTGCCATTTCACAAAAATTTCCCAACTTCTACAAGGCACAACTTGCTCAATTTTTAAGCTTTTCACATGTTCTTGGACATTTTGGAAAGGTCTTTGAGTCCTTTAACCAATGCCTTTGGTCCCATGTCATTTTGATTTACCAATCTCAAGTTATGGCCTTTGACTTAAAGTCCCTTTTTGTTGACTTTTGAAAATGACCTATAATGTTGAAATTGATAACTTTTTGTGAGAGCATTTCTTGGACTTGAAGTATGAAGATGAGTTGTAGGAAATGTCTTTCTCTTCAAAATGAGCTTTGGATGGAATTTTTCTGATAATCCATGTGAAAGTTATGCCCTGGTCAATTTCAGTTGACTTTTTCAGCTGTCCAAATATAGCAACTTTTGCATCTTTGATGATTTCTGAGCCAAACTTTGAGAATCATGATCAAGCATTGATCAAATGATGTTTGTGGCTTCAAAATGATATGTTGACCAAAAATTTGAACTTTTGACTGCCAAATGACCATTTTGCCCCTACAGTTGACTGTAGTGCAATTTAGGGTTTTGACTGTGCAATCTTGAGCTGAATACCTTGAAACTTGACATGAGGATGCTTGACCATGTTTGTAAGCATATGAGACTTGATTGAGCCTTTGAAAACTTCCTTTTCTTGATCAAAACCCAAACCCTAATTTTGACTGTATGGGAAACTGTTGCACTGCACAACCCTTGGGGAATTTTCTAGCTTGGCTTGGCAATTTCTTGAGGAATATGGGAGGGCAAATTTTGGGGTATAACAGTTGCCCCTGTTCAATCTTCTTAGACCTGAGGATGTAGATTGGCTGACGTGCCTTTTGTAATCCGAGGGTAAAAGATGATTGGACACTAGAGTGCCCGGAAATTTGCGCTCACATGCTGGCAATGAGGGTAATGGGCTTATAGATGCCATCTGGATGTTTTGATTGCGTAAGAGATTCCTTGGCGAGGACCTGCATACCTGCAAAACAGAAAATGAGTACCTGACACGTTGCAGGGATGATTACTTCCTTAGCATGAATGGTAAGAGAGCCTTGAGCGACTTTAACTTCAACAACGCTCGTTGAGAAAAATCTGGGGTGTCTTCTACTGGGATAAGAATCAGGGAGATCTTAAGGTTGATCTGACTGAACCAGAGAGGCCTTTGACTGGGTAAGCAATCAGGAAAATCTTGGGACGATTTAACTGAACCGGTCTAGGTCTTGAAATGTCTTCAATGGGATAAGCATCAGGGAGATCTTAGGTCGATCTGACTGAACCAGAGGAGGCCTTTGACTGAATAAGTCTAGGTCTTGAAATGTCTTCCACTGGATAAGCAATCAGGAAAATCTTGGGACGATTTAACTGAACCAGAGGAGGCCTTTGACTGGATAAGCAATCAGGAAAATCTTGGGACGATTTAACTGAACCGGTCTAGGTCTTGAAATGTCTTCCACTGGATAAGCAATCAGGAAAATCTTGGGACGATTTAACTGAACCAGAGAAGGCCTTTGACTGGATAATTCTAGGTCTTGAAATGTCTTCCACTGGATAAGCAATCAGGAAAATCTTGGGACGATTTAACTGAACCAGAGGAGGCCTTTGACTGGATAAGCAATCAGGAAAATCTTGGGACGATTTAACTGAACCGGTCTAGGTCTTGAAATGTCTTCCACTGGATAAGCAATCAGGAAAATCTTGGGACGATTTAACTGAACCAGAGGAGGCCTTTGACTGGATAAGCAATCAGGAAAATCTTGGGACGATTTAACTGAACCGGTCTAGGTCTTGAAATGTCTTCCACTGGATAAGCAATCAGGAAAATCTTGGGACGATTTAACTGAACCAGAGAAGGCCTTTGACTGGATAAGTCTAGGTCTTGAAATGTCTTCAAAGGGATAAGCATCAGGAAAATCTTGGGACGATTTAACTGAACCAGAGAAGGCCTTTGACTGAACCAGTCTAGGTCTTGAAATGTCTTCAAAGGGATAAGCATCAGGAAAATCTTGGGACGATTTAACTGAACCAGAGAAGGCCTTTGACTGAACCAGTCTAGGTCTTGAAATGTCTTCAAAGGGATAAGCATCAGGAAAATCTTGGGACGATTTAACTGAACCAGAGAAGGCCTTTGACTGAACCAGTCTAGGTCTTGAAATGTAGCTTGAGAACTTAACTGAATTTTTCCTGAAAGATAAAAGTCAGTCATGTGCAATGCATGATATGGATCAAGCAATGATGTTCTCAACATAAATGAGATTTGTATGATGCAGTGCGTTATGCATGCTATAATGATGTATGTGATGTTTATGTATGTTTTCGTCCAGGAAAGTAAATCCTTGACGGGTGCCGGGAAGTCGTATCCCGGACTGATGTCGAAGAATAGATTTTGCTTCCGCTGGGGATGATAACTGCAAGGATACCGGTAGGAGAAGATGACTCCGTTGCGGAATAAACTTGGCGAATGGGAGATTCTGCGGGGAGAAAAGATACTTTAGTGATCATGCTGGGAAGCAATACTCTGTGGGGAGAGTGATGCCTTGCTGAATATTGATAGTAACTCTGTTGAGATACCGTTGCTGTATTGGAAGTGTGAATTGACTTCGCTGGGGATGGGAAAGAACTACGTTGACGACGACCTTCCCTTGGCTTTTGGGCCGAGGATAACCCAGTTATATCCTGTTAAGGAAATAACTCTTTAAATCAAGCCGGACGACACGTTCGTGCTCTGCGAAGGATAAGCTTCCAGAATTTGCTGGGGATAAGCTTACTGCTTGGGGAGATGAATTCCACTTTTCCTGGGGAACTTGGATGGGACATCTCCTGGGGAAGTTTTGATATGCTGGGGAAGAATGCACTGACTTGCTGTCTCACTCTCTGGGGAATTTAAGATGTCTGGTTAGGTTTTTTTAGCTGAACCTACTTTGGTACCTTGGATAGAACAATTAGACTGCTCAAACAACTCTTTATTGCCCCTGTTTCTAGTGTCACCTGCAATTAGTTCTTTGTCTCGTATGCAAATATTTATGAGCTAGCAAATTATTATCAATGCATATATCACAAATTGAACCTTGGACGTTTTTCGCAAAACCAAAACAGAAAAAGAAAAACAGTTGGCACGTTTAACTGAAAAGTATATTTGTATTGATTTTGAATAGCCTGTGAATAGGCGTTTTGTGTACAAGAGGCTGACGTCCCAGTAAGCGGAATGTCGCCGAGCAAAAGAGTTTATTACAAGTTTTGTACAAAAGAAAATAAAACAGCTGTGTGAAATATGAATGATCCACTGGGTTTCAACTCTGCTATAGCCTTTATAACTCCGAGCGTCTCATCACTTGGTGACCTTGGTTGAAGGTGAGGCTGACTGATCAATGCCGTCTTGATGTAGATCCTGGATTCTGGATGCAAAGTGATCCAATGAGACATAGTATTACGCTTTTATCCCTAACTTTTGCCTGGACTGCCTTTTCGGGTTTTCAGTCCACCAGGATATCCATTTTTGCCCAAGCCGCCTTTTCAGGTTTTCGACTTGCCGGGTGTACAGATTTTTTCATTTTCATCCCTTCATTTTGCCCGAACCCTTTTGGTTCGACGGGAAGCCCTAATTTTTGCCTAGACATGTCAGCCTAGCGGGTCTTTTTTCATGCGTAGTATTTTTTAACTATGTCTGCATTGGCGGGGTGAGGAAGGTCGTCACCATCCATGTTGGTTAATATCATTGCTCCTCCTGAGAACACATGCTTAACCACAAATGGCCCTTCGTACGTAGGGGTCCATTTGCCCCTTGGATCACTCTGAGGAAGGATGATTCGCTTGATCACCAGATCCCCGACTTGATATTCCTGTGGTCTGACCTTTTTGTTAAATGCCCTGATCATTCGCTTCTGATACGTCTGACCATGGCAGATAGCAGCAAGTCTCTTTTCGTCAATAAGGTTGAGTTGATCAAGTCGTGTCTGGATCCAATCATCTTCGTTCAGATTTGCATCCTTCATTATCCGGAGAGAAGGAATTTGTACTTCGATCGGCAAGACTGCCTCCATGCCATAAACCAGAGAGAAAGGAGTTGCCCCGGTTGACGTCCTAGCTGAGGTACGATACCCATGCAGAGCGAACGGTAACATCTCGTGCCAATCTTTATACGTTACTGTCATCTTCTGCACAATCTTCTTGATGTTTTTATTAGCCGCTTCTACAGCCCCATTCATCTTCGGTCTGTAAGGAGAAGAATTGTGATGCTGTATCTTGAACTGTTCGCAAAGCTCAGCGATCATCTTATTGTTCAGGTTGGTACCGTTATCCGTAATAATCCGCTCAGGGACGCCGTACCGACAGATCAGATTGTGCCGAATGAACCGTGCCACAACAGTCTTGGTTACCGTAGCATAGGATGCTGCTTCAACCCACTTCGTGAAATAATCAATCGCCACTAAGATGAAGCGATGTCCATTGGACGCTGTAGGTTTAATCTCACCGATCATGTCTATGCCCCACATTGCAAATGGCCAAGGCGCAGTCAGAACATTCAGGGGAACCGGAGGGACATGCACCTTGTCTGCGTAGATCTGGCATTTATGGCATGTCCTAGAATGTTGGTAACAGTCAGCTTCCATTGTAGACCAGTAATATCCTGCCCGTAGGATCTTCTTTGCCATGGTATGTCCACTGGAGTGTGTACCAAAGGTCCCTTCATGTAGCTCTTTTATGATTCTTTCTGCTTCAATCTTGTCTACACAACGCAGTAGGGTTGAATCCTGGTTTCGCTTGTACAAGATGCCATTGCTAAGAAAGAACTTGGCTGCAAACCTCCTCAGGAATTTCTTATCATTGACAGATGCTCCTTCAGGGTATTCCTGTGCTTCCAGATATCTCTTCACTTCGTGGTACCAAGGCTTCTCAGTTACCAATTCAGTTTCGAGATCACAACAGTATGCCGGTTCGTCCAGTTTCCAGATGATGATCCGGGGAGCTTCATTATCCCATTTAACCTTGAACATTGAAGACATTGTAGCTAACGCGTCCGCCAGCTGATTCTCTTCTCTTGGAAAGTGCTCAAATGTTATCTCTGTGAAGTGGGGGATCAGGGCCAACACGCATTCTCTGTAAGGAATCAAGTTTGGGTGTTTCGTATCCCACTCTCCTTTGATCTGATTGATCACGAGAGCGGAATCTCCGAAGACACTTAGAAATTTGATCCTCAGGTCAATCGCAGCTTGAAGACCCATAATACACGCTTCATACTCCGCCATGTTGTTGGTGCAGTTGAAACACAGCCGGGCGGTGAGTGGAGTATGAGTACCTTGTGGAGATACGATTATGGCGCCGATACCATTTCCCAAAGCATTGGAGGCTCCGTCAAAGTGCATAGACCATCGGGATCCTGGTTCAGGTCCTTCATCCGGTCCAGGTATTTCACAGTCAGTTACTATCATAATGCTTTCATCTGGAAACTCGAAGTTCATTGATTGGTAGTCATCCACAGCTTGATGTGCTAAGTGGTCTGCCAATACACTTCCCTTGATGGCTTTTTGGGTCGTGTACTGAATGTCGTATTCCGTCAAGATCATCTGCCATCTTGCAATTCTCCCAGACAGAGCAGGCTTTTCGAATATGTATTTTATAGGATCCATTTTTGAGATTAACAAGGTAGTGTGAGTCAGCATATACTGTCTCAGCCGGCGAGCAGCCCATACCAAAGCGCAGCAAGTTTTCTCAAGCAGTGAGTATCGGGTCTCACAGTCGGTAAACTTTTTGCTAAGGTAATAAATGGCATGCTCTTTTCGGCCAGACTCGTCATGCTGCCCCAGCACACACCCCATTGCATTATCAAGCACTGTCAGGTAAAGTATCAAAGGTCTCCCTTCAACTGGTGGCATAAGGATGGGTGGTTCTTGGAGATATTCTTTGATTCTGTCAAAAGCAGCCTGACATTCATCGTTCCAACGTACTACCTGATCTTTCTTCAACAGCTTAAAGATGGGCTCACAGGTGGCAGTCAGATGAGAGATGAAGCGAGCAATGTAATTCAGGCGTCCTAAAAAACCTCTGACTTCCTTCTCTGTTTTAGGAACCGGCATCTCTTGAATGGCTTTGACCTTAGCAGGGTCCACTTGAATTCCTTTGTCACTAACCACGAAGCCTAGCAACTTTCCCGATCTTACCCCGAAGGTGCACTTGTTCGGGTTCAACCTCAGCTTGTACAATTTCAACCGGTCAAACAGTTTCTGCAGATGATCAAGGTGTTCTTCCTCAGTCTGGGACCTAGCGATCATGTCGTCCACATACACTTCTATCTCATGGTGGATCATATCATGAAATAAAGTAACCATGGCACGTTGGTAGGTTGCCCCAGCATTTTTCAGTCCGAACGGCATGACCTTGTAACAGAAGGTGCCCCACTGAGTAACAAAGGTAGTCTTTTCCATGTCTTCAGGTGCCATCTTGATTTGATTGTAGCCTGAAAAACCATCCATGAAAGAGAACACTTTATGCTGAGCTGTATTATCAACAAGGACATCAATGTGGGGTAGAGGGAAGTCATCCTTGGGGCTGGCCCTGTTCAGATCCCTGTAATCAACACACATCCTGACCTTGCCGTCCTTCTTAGGTACCGGCACCACATTAGCAACCCACTGAGGGTAAGAAGTTACTGCAAGAAACCCGGCATCAAATTGCTTCATCACCTCGGCTTTAATCTTCTCAGACATCTCTGGACGCATCCGACGAACCTTTTGCTTAACCGGAGGGAAATCTTCTTTAGTTGGTAAATGATGGACCACAATGTCGGTATCTAATCCGGGCATATCTTCGTAGGACCAGGCAAAGATTTCTTTATAATCATGCAGCATCTGAGTCAACCGTTGCTTCACGCTGAGTTCTAGGTTGGCACCAATCTTCACCTCTTTCTTGTCTTCCTCCGTACCCAAGTTTATTATTTCCACTGGCTCTTCATGGGGTTGAATTGCCCTCTCTTCCTGTTGTAACAATCTTGCAAGCTCACCAGGCACTTCGCAATCATCTTCACCTTCGTCTGCGGCTAAGTTGATCGGATTTTCGAAGTCATAACCGGCAGTAGCAGAGTCGTTACCAGTGAGATCCAGAGTGGATTGAAACCTGTATGAGTGAGTGTGTGTGTAAATACAGCTGTTTTGCAATATGTAAAGAAAGGAAAGAAAAGGAGCGCAAAATTTGAAATGTGAAAAACGTCCAATGCTTTTATTCATGATATATGATAGTGACAAACAAAAAGCCCTCATAAATAAAACCACGGTGCCCCGGGTAAGACACCGGGCCATATAGTCTCAAATTATTGTTTATTACAAATCAAAAACAAAGAAATTCATTACTGGGGAACAAAAGTTATTGGAGTAAAATCTTTAGCAGTCCAATTGGTCAATCCACCGTCGGCCGTTGGGTAGATCCAGCTATCGAACTCTGACTCTCCCACTTGATCTTCCTCTCCAATAGCATTCACTCCATGCTGAGTGATGAGCAACGGAGGTCTTCCAATTCTTGCCTTGCGCACCGCTTTCTGAGCTTCCGTGGTGAAACCCAGCCCAAACTTGTTAGTCTTAGGAGTAAGATCAGGGAGCTTGCCCCAGTTTGCACATTCGCCTTTTTCGATCACAGCCCGGGCGTCCTTTAAGGAGGCCATCTTCATAGGAGAAACCTCTTCATCTTCTGCTGTTGCCAAGGTTGGTGGTACCTCCTCAAAATGTTGAAAGGGGGTTTCAATGAACTCCCCATCCATTTCCACGTATCTGAAAGAGTTGAGGTGGCTGACCATGTATTCCTCCTCCCCTTGCACTGTTACGATCTTCCCCCTGGCCGGGTATTTGAGCTTCTGATGCAATGTGGAGGTTACCGCTCCAGCCTTGTGGATCCATGGGCGACCCAGCAAACAAGAATAGGACGGATGGATGTCCATCACATAAAATTTTGAATCAAATACTTGTGACCCAACCCTGATTGGGATGTCCACTTCACCATGCACCATTCTTTTGGACCCGTCAAAGGCCCGGACAACAATGCTACTTGGTTTGAGCTCTAGACCCTCACAATCCAGCCTATCCAGAGCCTTCTTGGGCAGCACGTTTAATGAAGAACCTGTGTCAACCAGCACATGAGCAAGAGTAGTGCCCCTGCATTCAATGGAGACATGCAGGGCATCATTATGGTTCTTCCCCTTTGCTGTCAGATCGGCATCAGAGAAACCCAGGCCATTATCAGCAGTTAGGTTGGCCACACAATCGGTGAATTGGTCAGCAGTCGTATCTTGGGGTACATGGGCAGTCTTTAAGAAAGCAATCAGAGCCTTTGCATGGGCCTCTGAACACAGCAGCAGTGACAACATGGAGATTTTAGAGGGGGTGTGCCCCAGCTGTTCCACAACATTGAAATCACTTTTCTTTATTATCTTGAGAATTTCTTCCATTTCCTGCTTGGAAGCCTCAACAATGGTCTTTGGTGCCTCCGTCCTGGCAGGCACATCAGCAGCAATTCCCTTGCCCCGAGTATCAGATGACTCAGCAGCAGGGGTGGATACTTGGTCAGAAGGAGAAACAGGCACTCTGGCAGGTGTGAAGATCAAAGGCCTATGAATTGCTGGAGGAGCAATGTCTGGCGAGAACAGTCTTCCACTACGAGTGACCTTAGCAGGACCGGTGATGTTGGAGACACCAGTATCAATGTTGCACTCTTGTTTCACACCCAGAACATAAACATCCGCCCCATAGTGCCATGGGACAGCCTTATCAGATTTGTAGGGTATAGGCCCCGGAACAGTAATGGTGATGGGAACATTCTTGTGAACTGACAAAACTTGTATAGGCTTCTTTGAAGGAGCCTCGGAATAGTTGTTGAAGATGGTAACGATTGACACTTCTTCAACAGGAGCAGCAGGAACAACAGTCTTTTCAAACAAAATCTCTCTATTATCTATCAGGTCTTGGATGCCTGATTTCAAGAGAGAACAACCAACAGGGGAAGCAACACATAGAGGGCAACTTTCGCTACATCCCGGAAATAAACCGGCTAGCAACAGATTCCTCTTAACCATCAGCAACGGAGTAGCAACATCATCCACCGAAGCTACATACAAATTTTCCTCAACAGCATTCACTCCATGCTGGGGCAAGGGAGCATTTACAACATTTGGCCCCTCGGGCGCCTCAAACTGTATCTCCTTTGCATCAATGAGATCTTGAACCTTATTTCTTAGGGCCCAACAGTCATCTGTGTTATGCCCCGGGCTATCAGAGTGATAAGCACAGCGAGCATTTGGATTGAACTTGGGAGATGCAGTGTTGGGAAACTTTGGAGCCTCCTTGACAGTCACTAAATTGGTGGATAGCAACTGTGGCAGAATCTGTGATAAGGTCATGCTTAACCGGGTAAACTCCCTCCGGGGTCTTTCAAACTTCTGAGGATTAGTTGGCCGAGGAGCGGCAGCAGGTTTGGCAATCATTACCGCACTGACAGATTGGCGGTGTTCAGGTCGCTCTGTTCTCCGGGAGTTATATACAGCACTAGCCTCCTTTTTGAAGGGCTTCTTCTCAGTACTGGAGGAGGCAACTTTCTGTATCTTCCCCGATTTTATACCGGCCTCAATCCTTTCACCAGTCAGGATTAGATCGGTAAACCCAGCGGAGGAATTACCAATGAGATGATTGAAAAATGGACCAGACAGGGTCCCCAAGAACATATCTACCAGCTCCCGATCCGTCAACGGTGGCTGCACCCTGCCAGCCAGGTCTCTCCATTTCTGAGCGTACTCCTTAAAACCTTCACCCGACCCTAGCGACATACCCTGGAGCTGGGTACGCGTAGGAGCGAGGTCGGCATTATACTGATACTGCTTGTAAAAAGCAGTGGCCAGATCCTCCCAGTTACGAATGCTGATTCCATCTAGCTGATAGAACCAATCGAGGTGAGTCCCTGAAAGACTCTCCTGGAAGAAGTGGATCCAAAGGTTCTTGTCTGCTGTGTAAGGCTGGATCTTCCTTACATAAGAACGGAGGTGCATCTTGGGACAGGAAGCCCCATCATACTTCACGAAGGCAGGTGTTTTGAACTTGTGCGAGATCACCACTCCAGTAGATAACCCCAAGTCTCCGAAATCCAATCCAGGTACCCGTTGAACTTCCACAGCCTTTAATCTGTCTTCCAGCTGTTTGTACCGGTCTTCAGCAGGAGGGTACTGGTCGTCATTGAAGTCTGTTTCAGTATCAGAGCCCACAGGAGTAGTGACCTCCCTTTCATGGTGACTACCTTCCGTCACAGATGGAGGAGTCCTTTCAGCTTCAACAACCAAAGTGTTCCCGAGTCTGCGCCCAGTGTTAAATAGCACAGTCCTCCTCTTCTTCTTGGTCTTTTTCAACAGCATGGTCTTTAACTCTTGTTGACCCTGAGACAGGCCCTTGATCAGCTCCTGAAATTGGGCGTTTTGCGCCTGAAACTGGACGTTCTGCGCCTGAAGAGCCTTGATAGCCGCATCGGTTGATGATTCAGGAGGGTTCATGATGCTGAAATAAACAGCGAAGAACGGTAAACAACCTGAAAAGAAGAGTATTTATGATGCACATGATGAATGATATGTGTTTATGCAATGCATTCAAGAGTTCGAAATTTCAAATTTGTTGTAGACCAAAAGGAACACACTTTATTATTAAGAAAATCATTGTTTTAATACATCAAAGCCTCATGGGCAAAAATACAAAAAGATCAAGTCACATCCAAAATATGTTGCGCATCTTCTCTGGAGCTATGTAAGTATTGAGATTCCTTTCCTCGTGCAACAGGCGAGTGAGCTCCAAAACCTTCTTTTCACTGGCATGCAAACTAGTCTCAAGAGAATTCCGCTCTTCCTTAAGCTGGATCCAGCTCTTCTGCATCTCTTCCCAGGATGTGGGCATATCAGGGTGCTGAATAACATGAGACACCTCTCCTTCCAAGGCAGGCTCTTTGATTACTGGAAGCATGTGAGGATAAGGCATCACTAATTTCTGAGAGCGGGCTCGTACCCACTTGAGGTAAGGTTCCAAAGGGATGGAGTTCCTGTGCCCCAGTGTCTTGCTGCCTATCCTGCTAGGCATCCTCCAAGCTCTGATAAACCTCTGGCGAAGTCCTTGAGTATCGTTGTCGAAGTCAAAAACTATGTCAGGTATCAACATGTCATGAGGACCATCCCTCCGAGCATAACCAAATTGTCTCCAAGCCAGGCATGGACTATAAGTAATACCCCCTCTGATTCCAAGTAAAGGAACATTAGGATATTCCCCGCAACGATCAATGATAGTGACATCTTCTCTGGACCTAGGGCACCAATGTATATCTGCATGTGTAAGAGTCATCAACCGTTGTGACCATCTCAAACCCCGCTCGTTCTTCAGGACTGATTGTGGAAGGTGCGAAATAAACCACTTTCCTAGGAGAGGAGTGCAACACATAAGGACACCTCTTTTTCTCATGGTTCGAGTGTAACATGAGTGAAGGAGGTCCCCCAGTAACGTAGGTATAGGATTCCTGGACATAAAGATCTGGACATCACTGACATCAATGAGCTGATCTGGGTTAGGGAACAACACCAAACCATAAACAAGGAGGGCCACAACCTCTTCAAAAGCTTGCAAGTCAAGGGAGTTCCAACAATCATATGCCTTTTCAAACAGAAACCTGGCTAAGAACCCTTTAATACCACTTCTAACTTCCCAATGTCCCTTGAGGTCAGATGGCTGTAGGTGCAAGGCTTTAGCAATCTCTTCAAGCTTAGGTTCCTTTTCTGTACCGTTGAAGGGTAGCTGATCAAGAATAGGGATCTTCAGGAGTCGGGAGAACTCCTCCAATGTAGGTACCAACTGATAGTCCAAGAAAGTGAAACAGTGATGCAAAGGGTCAAAGAATTGGAACAGGACTTTTATCATATCTTCCTCAATGTTGGTGTTGACCAAGCTGATGAGGCTTCCATGCCTTTCACTGAATGAAGAGTTCTCGGGAATCCTGGATATAAGCTCCTTAAGCTGAGGAGAGATCCTCACAAGACTGATTGGAATTGTCTTTCTACGAACAGTTTCCATGTCCTACAAAATAAGAACAAAGATGAAAATTCGAACCCCTGAAATGGTTAGTCAATGCATATGATGCTGGATGATGTCATGATGCTATGATTAAACACAGATATTTACAAAGACAAACATGTAACGCACACAAGGCACACAAGACAGGCCCTTAAGGTTTAAGGCCAGCATGGGGTCTGGGTAGTACCCTCTTGAAGTTGGTGGGTTCATCCTGTCCTAATCAAAGTAACCGGGTTCTAAGGTTCCCAATATCACGGGATTGCTTTCATTGTTCATCGTTTCGATTTAGCCACTGAACTGGCGACCGAAATATTCCAGGAAAGCAACCCTCAATTGAGTGTAGTATCGAGTATCAACCAACCTCGGACTGCACCAAAGTCAGTTATCTCACTACCCTAAAGAGGCCAAGATTGTTCAATTAAGGTTCCTAAGGTCTGTTGATGCTTCATGACACCACATGGAGGCCCCGTACTCTCCTTGACTGACTCAAGGGTTACCGGTACACACCAAAGTGCCACATCAACGTAGCAGACTGTTTCAACCATGTCGGTATACCCCGCACAGTTCCCTCACAGCCTTGTTGCTACTTTCTAAAAAGGTATTCCCCAGATCCGGGTTAGGATCTATAGAACTCCCAAGCAACCCACAATTTTAAAGCATACAAGGAAAACAATTGAAAACACAGTTGTAACTAGCCCTAAGGTACACCTCACTTTAAGTTAGTCCCCAGCAGAGTCGCCAGTTCTGTGATCAGTGGATCTGGAACTGACTGTTTTAAAGCTGGTTTGCGAAATGTCGCGGTAAGCAAGAGTCGCCACCGTCTTTTATTTTCTCCAAATGGAAAGGACAAAAGCACAGAAAAATTCCTTTATAGAGATTGCTCTCGGTTCGGGAGGTAGGTTATAGAAAGGGAAGGTGTTAGCACCCTTTCTATCCATGGTTATCCATGGGCTCTTAGGTACTTGCTCAATGTGTTTTCAAAATGTGTGCTTGCTTTTCAATGTGGGTTTCAAAAATATTCTTTGAAAAGTTTCAGTTCAACTCGTACGTCAGAGTGTTTGAAAAGTTTGTTTTGAAAGTTTTTTTGAAAGCGTGTCGGTGTGAAAAGATGTTTTGATTTGTTTGAAATTAGAGCAAGTATCCTTGAGAACCTACCTATCCTAAGGAATTCGTCTGTGTAAAAGTCCTTGAAAGTAGTGCTATCCCACCATTGAGAGGTAGGTAGCACCACCGTTGGAGGTGTTCGGGTCAATTCGAGTTTTAGAGATGTGGTGGTCACCAGAGCAACAGTAGGATACCTTAGAAGCTACCCTTATGCCATTGATCCTTTATTTTCCGAGGCAACCGTTTCAAGGCAACTGGATCATGTCATGGACATAAGGACTTACTAAAACGTCCTATACTCGACGACCACCTTTCGAAAGGCAACAGTGAGGCGTACCCTAGGGGTGGTGTGTGCAAATTGTGCGTCATTTTCATTTCATTGTTTGTCTTGTCATGCATTGGTGATCTAACGACTCGATTTTATTTTTTTGGGCATTCATTCTTTCATGCATATTTATTAACAGTTATATACTTGCGAGAAAAATAAATCTAGACTATTACAACCGGCGCGGGTCCACATCGCCAAAAAACCGAACCCGATTTGACTGAAAATAAATAAAGCGAATGAAATAAAAAGTGCAAGAAATAAATCTAAACTTATTACAAGGCTTTGGGGCATATACAGAGGTATTTAAACAATATAAAACAAATGCGCGAAATAAAAAGATTAAACAAAATTAGGGCGTTGGACCCTTTTACAAATAATTAAAATTAATCAAGGAAATTACAAATTAAATGAAAAATAATGTTTTTGTATTTTTTAGGTTTAAAAGAAAAAGAGAAAAGTTAATTAAAATTAAAATCCTAGTTCTATCATTTTTTAAGTTTATTATAAAAAAGATTTAATTTCTAACCTAATTAAATTCTAAACTAATTTATGTACAATTTTTGATTTATAAAAAATAAAATAAAAAAATGTTATTATTCTGAAAAAAAAAAAAAGGGGAAAAAATAAAAAAAGAAAATTAAAAGTCATTAATCCTAAATTCTATGTTGTTTTGGATTTTTATTAAAAAGAGATTAAAATTGCAACCCTAATTAAAACTAAATAATTTACACATTTTAATTTATTTATAGAAATAATCAAAATTAATTATATTTTTTTTGTCCTTTCTGTATTTTTTATGTTTTTATATTTTTGATTAAAAATTAAATAAAACAAGTAATTAAAATAATACAACAATTAAAATAAATGATTAAAGATATAAAAAAAAAAAAATAAATCAAATGGGCACACCAGGGGGGGGTAGACCCCAGAATTGGAGGTATAGATTTGAAAGCCTGGCCCAATTATTGGTGAGAACTTGTTGACTTTTTTGATCCAGTGAGATGCATTTGACTGGAGTGTAGCATGTTTCCCTATCCCTGCCTTTGATGTGGGCGCTCAGGGACACGTGGATGAGCTGATTCTGCAGTGCATGGTGAGTCCTTATGTGAGCGCTGCATGTGAATTCAAATGAAAAAATAATATTGAAATTTTACAAGGCCTGGGATTCGAACCCAGGCCATAGGCATTGCAAGCGTAACAGCTGTACCACTGAAGCATTTGTGTTTCATTTAATATATAACATAATATGAATAATATAAATTAAATCCAACGCCTAATGACTAAAGCGCGCGCGAATTCGAATTGCCCAGTCTGCTTGTGCCACGCCATCATCCCTTCCAATTTCCTGAAACATAAACAAATAAAGCAACGGTTTTGAAACGTTGCATTAGGTAAGCTACGAAAAAATAGCGAATAGCTCGTTTCCTAATATAAATTAGGCGCGAGTATGTCTTCTTCTTCGTCTCAAGATGCTGAGTGTGATGGTGTTGCTCTGAAGTTCTGATTTTTCTTATTTACAAAAGCCCCAATTTAAGAAGCTGGGAAACCTAGAATTCGAAAATGGCAAAATCGTGTATGGCTTATGAAAATGCAATTAAATACCATGGACAGCTTGGAAACTTCATCATGAGTATGAATATGTAATTAAAAATGCAAAAGGATGCTTAGAATCAAGAACACGAATTCAAAAATTTTGCTGTACAGTTTCACTTGTAACTACCAGTTCCAGGAGTTTTGATTGTTGTTATGAATTGAAATGCCTTCAGAATTATCTCAGGATGCTAATGGTATAAAAATTTTGGCTTCCAAGGATCCCTAGCTTTGATTTCAGATTTGCAATATATGTCCAAATTTTCAAAGTGTCCAATGGCTTTTGAACGAGTTTTTTGCTGCACTAGGGTTAGGGTTTGACTCAATGATCATTATGGAATTGAATAGGCTTGCTAACTCTCCTTAATTCATGCTTGTTAGAGAATTGGCCTTAGGGTTTGTCCATTAACCATTTTTTCCTAATTTCTAGCCAAAACCTAGACCTAGTGTGTAAATGAACCTTGGCCTGATTTTTGAGTTGGTTCATGATACATAGAACTTGTCCAAGTTCATATGACACCATTTCATTGATTTTTAAATTTTATTTGAATTTTCAATGAATTAAAATGAATTAAATCATCAAAAATTAAATAAAATAAAAAAGTCAACATTTGGTCTTGAAATCAACCATGGGCCACGTGTGTGGCATGACAAGGATGGACAAAGTGAGAAAAATGGGGCCCTTTTGTCAAAAATTGGATTTTCAATGATAGTTGACTTTTGCCATTTCACAAAAATTTCCCAACTTCTACAAGGCACAACTTGCTCAATTTTTAAGCTTTTCACATGTTCTTGGACATTTTGGAAAGGTCTTTGAGTCCTTTAACCAATGCCTTTGGTCCCATGTCATTTTGATTTACCAATCTCAAGTTATGGCCTTTGACTTAAAGTCCCTTTTTGTTGACTTTTGAAAATGACCTATAATGTTGAAATTGATAACTTTTTGTGAGAGCATTTCTTGGACTTGAAGTATGAAGATGAGTTGTAGGAAATGTCTTTCTCTTCAAAATGAGCTTTGGATGGAATTTTTCTGATAATCCATGTGAAAGTTATGCCCTGGTCAATTTCAGTTGACTTTTTCAGCTGTCCAAATATAGCAACTTTTGCATCTTTGATGATTTCTGAGCCAAACTTTGAGAATCATGATCAAGCATTGATCAAATGATGTTTGTGGCTTCAAAATGATATGTTGACCAAAAATTTGAACTTTTGACTGCCAAATGACCATTTTGCCCCTACAGTTGACTGTAGTGCAATTTAGGGTTTTGACTGTGCAATCTTGAGCTGAATACCTTGAAACTTGACATGAGGATGCTTGACCATGTTTGTAAGCATATGAGACTTGATTGAGCCTTTGAAAACTTCCTTTTCTTGATCAAAACCCAAACCCTAATTTTGACTGTATGGGAAACTGTTGCACTGCACAACCCTTGGGGAATTTTCTAGCTTGGCTTGGCAATTTCTTGAGGAATATGGGAGGGCAAATTTTGGGGTATAACAGCAGGAATGGCAGAAAAGGAATAGGATACCAAGGTAAGATATCTCCACCTAAGAAAGTCATGGACCTAGTTATAAAACGCACACCACTAAAATCACACTTCACATACGGGCACACACATGACCTGAAATACACTAGCAATGATTATTCTGCCAAACCAAAATTCAAACAGAATTTTGGAAAAACTAACAAACCAGGACCCAAAAAGATATGGGTACCTAAGGACAAAATTATATATGTAGAAGATATCTTTAGCAGCAAGGCTAAAACACCAGTCATGGTACCTAGACTCTGGATGCTCTCGACACATGATGGGAAGAAAGCATATGTTCCAAAGCCTGGAACTTAAACCTGGAGGCTATGTGGGCTTTGGAGGCAACCAAAGAGGGAAGATCATTGGCTCTGGAACAGTAGGTAATGGTAATCTTCCTTCCATTAATAATGTGATTTTAGTTGATGGATTGATGTATAACATGTTATCCATAAGTCAATTAAGTGATAACGGTTATGACATTATATTTAATCAAAATTCATGTAAAGCTGTTAGTCAGAAAGATGGAACTATCCTGTTTAATGGAAAGAGGAAAAACAACATTTATAAGATAAAACTTTATGAACTAAAAAGTCAGAATGTAAAATTCCTTCTTTCTGTTAACAACGAGCAATGGGTCTGGCACAAAAGATTGGGGCATGTTAGTATGAGAAGAATATCTCAGATTAACAAACTCAATCTGGTCAGAGGACTTCCTAATTTGAAGTTCAGCTCAGATGCTCTGTGTGAAGCATGTCAGAAAGGAAAATTTGCAAAACTTGCTTTTAAAGCTAAAAATGTTGTTTCCACCTCTAGGCCAATAGAACTTCTGCACATAGACTTATTTGGACCAGTGAAAACTGCGTCTGTTAGTGGCAAGAAGTACGGGTTAGTGATCGTAGATGACTATAGCAGATGGACATGGGTAAAGTTCTTAAGACACAAGGATGAGTCACATTCTGTGTTCGTTGCCTTCTGTAACCAAGTTCAGAATGAAAAGGATCTTAAAATTGTCAAAGTCAGAAGTGATCATGGTTGAGAATTTGAAAATAAAAAATTTGAAACATTTTTTAATGAAAAAGGCATTTCGCATGACTTCTCTTATCCTACAACTCCCCAACAAAATAGAGTTGTAGAACGAAAGAACAGAACATTGCAAGAAATGGCCAGAACCATGATCAATGAGACTAACATTGCTAAGATCTTCTGGGCAGAAGCAATTAACACAACATGTCATATTCAGAATAGAATCTTTATAAGACCTATTCTGGAAAAGACTCCATATGAATTGTGGAAGAACAGAAAGCCCAACATTTCTTATTTCCATCCTTTTGGATGCACATGTTTTATTCTAAATACTAAAGATCATCTGAACAAGTTTGACTCTAAAGCACAAAAGTGTATTATGTTAGGATACTCTGAACGCTCAAGAGGGTACATAGTATACAATACAGAAACACAGATTGTTAAAGAGTCAATTAGTGTTAGATTTGATGATAAGCTTGACCCTCAAAAGTCAAAGCAGAATGAATCTTTTGCAGACATAGAAGTTTAATTCACAGGTGCTGAAGACAACTCATCAGAAGTTACCAACAGAGACGCTCCAACAACTTCAGAAGGAAATGTCACAAGTGTTCCAGTACCTTCTGTTGATCAACTCTAAAAAAGGTTATCCAGAAGCAGTATAGCTCACCCAGAAGATAAGATTCTGGGAAAGAAGGATGATCCAACCAGAACAAGATCAACATTCAGAAGCTCTGAAGAATCCCTCATGGGATTGGTATCTCTGATTGAACCAACAACAATTAATGAAGCTCTTCTGGACAATGACTGGATTCTGACAATGCAGGAGGAGTTAAACCAGTTCACCAGAAATGACGTATGGGATCTGGTTCCCAAACCAAAAGGATTCAACGTCATTGGAACAAAGTGGGTGTTCAGAAACAAACTGAACGAGCAAGGAGAAATCATCAGAAATAAGGCACGACTGGTGGCACAAGGTTATAGTCAGCAAGAGGGGATAAACTGTACAGAAACCTTTACTCCAGTCACCAGGTTAGAATCTATCAGACTCTTAATCTCTTTTGCTGTAAATAATGGCATCACTCTGTATCAGATAGATGTCAAAAGTGCATTCTTAAATGGTTACATTAATGAAGAGGTATATGTGCACCAACCCCCTGGGTTTGAAAATTCCAAACACCCAGAATATGTTTTCAAACTAAAGAAGTCACTTTATGGTCTGAAACAAGCTCCCAGAGCTTGGTATGAAAGACTAAGTAACTTTCTATTAGAAAAAGAATTCACCAGAGGGAAAGTGGACACAACCTTGTTCTGTAAGACATTTAAGAATGACATTTTAGTGTGTCAGATTTACGTAGATGATATTATTTTTGGATCCACTAAACCTTCTCTGGGAAGAGAATTTTCTAAGTGCATGCAGGAAGAGTTTGAGATGAGCTTAATGGGGGAACTTAAATTCTTTCTGGGCATTCAGATAAACCAGAATCCAGAAGGAACTTACATTCATCAGAGCAAATATGTCAGAGAAATTCTGAAGAAATTTGACCTCTCAAAATGTAAGCCCTCAAAGACTCCAATGCATCCCACGTGCATTCTAGAAAAGGAAGAGGTAAGTAAAAAGGTAGAACAAAAGATCTACAGAGGTATGATTGGATCTCTCCTTTATCTGACGGCTTCAAGGCCTGATATTTTATTCAGTGTTTGCTTATGTGTTAGATTCCAATCAGATCCTAGAGAATCTCACTTAACAACAGTTAAGCGAATTTTCAAGTATCTGAAAGGTACTACTAACCTGGGTTTGTTTTATAGAAAATCCAATGAATTCAGCTTAGTAGGATACTGTGATGCTGACTTTGCTGGAGACAGAGTAGAGCGTAAAAGCACTTCTAGAAGCTGTCAGTTTTTGGGAGACAACCTGATCTCGTAGACCAGCAAAAGACAGTCCACAATAGCATTGTCAACAGCAGAAGCTGAATACATAGCAGTTGTTCGATGTAGCACACAAATACTCTGGATGAAAAGTCAACTTGAAGACTTCAACATATTTGAGAGTAACATCCCTATCTTCTGTGATAACACTTCTGCCATCTGTCTATCCAGAAATCCCATTTTGCATTCTAGGGCTAAGCATATAGAAATAAAACATCATTTTATTAGGGATTATATTCAGAAAGGAATTCTCACTTTAAAATTTATTGACACAGACCATCAATGGGCTGATGTGTTTACAAAACCCCTTTCTGAAGATAGATTCAATTTCATTATGAAACATCTCAACATGAAATTGTATCCAGAATAAAATGTTTTCTTTGCATATTCTTGCCCTCAGAATGTTATTGTTTTCTGTGAACATCTGATCAACTTGTCTTCAGAAGTTAGGAGTACAATTGCCTCAGAATCTATCTATGAAGATCTGAACTTTTCATTTCAAGGATAGAGGCGTGCAGTTCACACCATCAAACATCTGTCATCCTCTCACAAGCTACCTTCTGAGGCTGAACACGCGTTCAAATTCTGAAGGGTCCAAGGCTCTGATTGGATGCATTGAGACACTTGTCATTGGTAACTGTTCAATATCTCACTAAATCCCCTAATTTCAGGTTTCATTAATTCAGTATAATCATTACTTATTTTCTCTTTCTTACTGGTTACGTTTTCAAAAGTGCTTATAAAACTCAATTTACTATTTCATTCATTCACGTTTTACCACCTTCAATATTCTCTCTTGCTCTAGTTTTTCAAAAACCCTTTCTATCAGTTTTCTTCAAAGAATATGTGTGAACAATGGCATCCTCATCAAGCCTCAAGAATATCAAAAATTCTCTTAGTTCATCGTCAACCGAATAATATGAGGAGCCCATTAGAACACTGCTCACTCCAGTTGACAACCTTGAAGTTCTCTGAATTGATCATCGATTTCGAAAGTCTACAAGAAAACGAGTTTGATCTGTATGAAGATGTAATTGCATAGGGATATAACATATACTTTAAGTGTCTATTGGGTCCAACTTTTTCCATTCTTGTTAAAGAGTTTCAGATTCATGCTACTTCATCCAACCACCAGGTTACGTCATATGTTATGGGGAAGAAGATAGTGATTACAAAAGATTTGATTGGGAAACTCATTGGATACAATGGCGGCGGAGTCAGATGCATTGATATGGCTGATAAGTGTTCTGACCTAAAATCCATTGCTAGGGTCATTTTCACTTCTGGACAGCCATCCAGCAAAATCAGAGACTTGAAAGATTATTACAGAATCTAGACTAGGATCATTCTGGGATGTATCAATCACAGGAAGCCTACAAGCTCTCCTGATTACATCAACATTGATCAGCAGTTTCTATTATACTTCATTGTAAAGAAGACCAAAATAAATCTTCCACATTTACTCTTCAACCATCTGAGAACAAGTGTGAAAGAGACAAGAGAAGAAGAAAGAACCAAGAGGGATTGGATTCCTCTGGGAAGATTGATTTCAGATATTCTGACGGAAAATAGGTTGATAGAACATCTAACAGAGGCTCAAGAAATCAGCACTCTAGAAGCAACTACTGGGAAACCACTGAATGCCAAAAATCTGAAGAAAATAAAGATTATTGAAAGCATTAAGAAGGAACCAACAATTGCTTCTCATGAGGTCATCACTTCTAGGAGAATCCCTCTGAAGGATTTTCCACTATTCTCTGAGATAGATGCCTCTCCAGAGATTGTAGTCAGATACCTTGAAGCCTGCAAGGAAGATGGGACTATTCCAGAAACCAACATCCGTGACCTGCACAAGCCAGCTCCAGAGGTTGTGCTAAAGAAATCCAGAAAGAGAAAGGCATCAGGATAAGGATCCTCTCAGAGGACACCCAAAGCTGCAAAAAAGAAAGGTAACACATCTTTTGTTTATGTTGTAGAATCAATAGTTGTTCCAACATCTGAAACCATTCCTCCTCAACCAACAAAAAATCCTTCACCACAAACATTTGAGGATTTTGACATAGAGTTTGACCCATCTGTAACTCTTGGCAATTTCTTAAATGAACCTCACTCCCCCAATTCAAATCCAGAACAAAATCAACCAGAACTTGCAAGAGTTCTCTCTGATATTGAACTGTTTGATCAAGACTTTCACTCACCAATCCCAGAAAATCCAAATACTCAGTTTCAACAACCAGAAAATCCACAACCACACTCTCCTTAACCAGAACACCAAAACCTCAACTCACCCCAACCAGAAAATGAAAACCCTCTCACTCCTCAATATGAAAATCCAACTTCTGAAACACCTGAACCAGAAATTTAACACACTACCGCAAACCCATCAGAAGACTCCCTTTCAGACTCTGATACCACTACCTCAATTCCTGGGATAACAGAACCTCTTACGGTTCATTTACCTCTCTCCATTCATGATATTCTAGAAATACCTTCACCATATGAATCCACACCACCAAACACTCCTCACTCACCAATCCTGATTTCTGATTCTTCTACTCCCTCACCAATCAACTATCCAGCTGATCATCTCAGAACTGTCATTGATCTAGAAGCGCTGGACCATCTAGCTTCCACCTCAAATAAAATTGCCATTCCCAAACCCAAACCAACCTTAACCAAATCAGATATTGGTAATTACTTATTGATTTTTGAAACAGAAATACAAGAATGGGTTACTTCTTTGAAGCAAGCAAGTCAAGAGAATTCTAATCCTGCTACTTCTGATTCTCTGTGGGATAGATTCAGAAAATGGTTCAACTCTGAATCCCAGAAGCTGAAAGAATTGAGCTATGAGATGGATCAGCAGAACTTCAGTGATCAGCTGAAAGCCTTCAAAGATCAAGTTCTAAGTCACTTGGACAAGAAAGAAATTCTTCTGCTGGAAAATGCTCCCTGGAAAGAGCACCAACCTTCAAAAGCTACTGAACCAGACTCTAATAGTCACCCTCTGACTACTGCTCCAGAAAAGGAAATTGCAACAACAAAAGTTGTTCAATCAGAAGAGCCTGCAGAGTGTTCTGAACGACATGCAACCCCTGAAGATACACCAGCTTCGTCTCTAGTCATGCAAACTCTGGAAGAGCTGAAGAAGGAGAATGCTTTAATCCATGCCAGACTGGATAAGAAAGAAGACACAAACAAAGAGATCAGGGATATATTGGACAAATAAGAAGATACAACAAAAGAAATCAAAGACATTCTGGGAAAGCAGGAAGAATCAAGTACTCAGATTAAGAGCTTGCTGGAAGCGTTGTTCACACGACTTCCCCCTCCTTCTTAGATTTTCTTTAACTTATTTTTTGTATTCTTCATCTTATCCTCTTTGTTTCTGAAAAATGTCATTGCATTCTGTTTTCAATACAAGTCATCTTTTTTACTCTGATTATATTGCTTTTTGATACCTGACAAAAATGTGGAGAATGTAAGATAGTTTCAATAACAGTATATCAGGACAAAGTCTTAAGCATTCTGAATATCTTAACTTCTATCTTTTCTGAAAGCTTGAACAAGAACATATTCTGATAAGAACAGAAGGAGATACATCAAAATCTCTGACGAGAAGGAACTTCAGGGAAGTAACTCATCTCTATCTGAGTAATCAACTCAGGGGGAGACTCTCTTAAGATTTTTGTTCTATATTTTTTTATTGAAAATCTTAGTTTTTGTCATCATAAAAAAGGGGGAGATTGTTAGAACATAGTTTGATTCTACAACCCTTAATTAGAGTTTTGATGATAACAAACACAAAGAACAAAGATGCACTCTAAATTTGTGTTGTTTTTTATACAGAAGTTCTGACTGAAACAACATCAGAAGTTAAGCCACAGAAGCTCTCAAGCTGAGCTAATCAGAATGTTCTGATGAATGATGATCAGAATCTGCGCTAAAGTAAAAGATACTCTGATTTTGAACAGAAGTCTAATACGCTAACATATCCTCATATCTCACAGTCATCAATGTTCTGAAGTAAAAGCAACATGCAAGATTCTCTAGTTCTGAAGCGTTACTTTTCAATTAAGACAGTATCATATGCAACGGCTTCATTCAGACAAGAATCTTTTCAGTATGGAAAGTGAATTGAGTGTCCATGATCATGTTTTATTTTGGACAGATTTCCACGCCTATATAAACAAGATCAAAGGACAAATCATTTACGATTTTACTAACGATTGAAAATACATCTCAAAAAGCTGCAAAATATTCACATTCTTTCATGTACTCAAATTGTGTAATACATCACAGTAGTGATACCGTTTTTGTAACGAAAAACATATAGTACACAGTAAATTGTTCTTTGATTAAGATATTGTTCCTTGAGATAAATCGGGTTGTGGTCTTACTCAAGAAGACTTTGACAGTTGTCAAAGTAGTTTTGTAATCTGTTTGATTAGTGGATTAAGTCCTCGTTGGAGAGAGGCGAAATCACCTTGGCGGGTGGACTGGAGTAGTTTGAGATCAAGCGAACCAGGATAAAAATCTTGAGTCTATTGCATTTGATTTTTAAGTTACAATTCACCCCCCCCCCCTCTCTTGTGTTTTTCACTTCTTCAATCATCTTCCTTACTTATGTTCTCCCCCTGAAGATGAGTTTGAGGGAAGTAACTTTCTTGTTCAAGTAAGGTGACATCTCGAGAGACAAAGTATTTATGAGATAATGGATAACATTTGTAACCCTTTTGGATAGAAGAGTATCCTATAAAGACACACTTTAACACTTTAGGATTAATTTTCCCTCTACCATCGCTGATATGGACAAACGACGTACACCTAAATATTCTAGGATTCAGATTACTTGAAGTAGACACATCAGGATAAAATGAGGACAACACCTTCATAGGAGTTTTGGAGGCAAGGACTGTAACAGCCCAGGCTGCTTTCAGGATTATCGACTGACCCCACAAACCAACACGAGTCTTTTCAGCATGCTTTATTCTCACTCACACGCTTTCCGAGAAACTTCCCAGAAGGTCACCCATCCAAATACTACTCCAAGTCAAGCACACTTAACTATGGAGTTCTTATGGAACGGGCTACCGAAAAGAAGATGCATCTTGTTAGTATAGGTAGTACCAATTAATCCTTATAAGCCTTTCTTCAACCATGCAGTCTCATACATGCATAGCCCCAAGATACCTCTCATTCCGATGTGGCGACCACTCTTAGTCCTCTTCAGCCTCGAGTGTTACACATGCGGTGCAACCACCCTCAGCCCTCTCCGGTCTCAGGTGTTACATGCCCACCAGCTTCCGCATGGTTCGTCCTTTAACCACATTTTACTGGGAGATGTCTGACTCTGATACCATTTGTAACAGCCCGGGCTGCTTTCAGGATTATCGACTGACTCCACAAATCAACACCAGTATTTTTAGCATACTTTGGTCTCACTCACATGCTTTCCGAGAAACTTCCCAAAAGGTCACCCATCCCAATACTACTCCAAGTCAAGCACACTTAACTATGGAGTTCTTATGGAACGGGCTACCAAAAATAAGATGCATCTTGTTAGTATAGGTAATACCAATTAATCCTTATAAGCCTTCTTTCAACCATGCAGTCTCATACCTGCATAGCCCCAAGATACCTCTCATTCCGATGTGGCGACCACTCTTAGTCCTCTTCAGCCTCGAGTGTTACACGTGCGATGCAACCACCCCCATCCCTCTCCGACCTCGGGTGTTACAAGGACAGTAGAGGATAAACGGTTAATGAGATACAACGCAATTAAGACAACCTCACCCAATATTTCTTAGGGATTTTATTCTGGAATATCGTAGCACATGTTTGGTCTAACAAGTGCTCATTCTTTCTCTCAGCAATCCCATTTTGTTGAGGGGTTTTAACATAAGAAGACACATGAATAGTACCTTCTTTTTGACAAAAAGAATTAAGATTGTGGTTAAAATAATATTTGGCATTATCAGACCTAATTCTCTTAATACTCACACCAAAATGATTTTTAACCGTAGAAAAGAAGTGAAGAAACACATAACACACTTCAGATTTTTGTTTTAACAAGTAGACTCAAGTAACCCGAGGACAATCATCAATAAATGTTACAAATCAACGAGCACGTCATATATTTGGAACATTCGAAGGACCCCAAACATCATTATAGTAAAATGGAAAAGTACTCACTTTATTAGTGACTGGAAAAGAGACATGTTTGTGTTTAGCAAGTTGACGCACCTCACAACAAAGACTCTCCACATCTAAACTTTTAAATAATAAAGGAAATAATTGTTTCATGAATCTAAATGATGGATGACCAAGGAGACAATGATACATATAGACCTTATCTCTGTTGGTTTTAAGTGATTATGAATAAAAGGATTTGTTGTTGCTGAATAGATTTTGAGGAATATTTTGGTTGTCCAAGTAATAAAGGTCATTCCATTCTCTAGCATTTTCAATTGTCCTCCCTAAATTCTTGTTCTGGAAAACACAAGCATTGTTATAAAAAACAACATTACTTGATATATCAGTTGTGAGTTTTTGTATGGAAATTATGCTAGTGGACAATTTGGGAATATGAAGAACGTTTCGAAGAATTATAGATGGGTTTATTTGGACATCTCCTTGCCCATCTACATTAATAAGGGTACCATCTGCAATGAATATTTTTTTTGTTGCTACGACATGGTGAATAAGTAGAAAAGTGAGTGAGTAAAGGTGTCATGTGGTCAGTGACTCCACAATCCTGTATCCAATATTGATTAAAGGGTTTATCTGAGGCATTAAATCCAAAAGAAAATTAAGACTTACCAAGAGGACGTGAAAATGGAAACGTACCTGAATGTTCCAACATAGAAATACTTGTTGGTTTATCTAACTTACTAAGGAGGGATCTCGGCCTCTCTACTTCTTCTCTGTTAAGTTGAACCAATTCTCTTTCTGACATATTGATGGATGTCATGCGAATGTGTCTGACTCAATAGAATAAAAAAGAATCAGTATTGCGATGAACAGTACTGCGGATGAACAGTTCTGACGGTGGTGAACGATACCGCAAATGAACAAAGTCGCCAATGATAAACAATATCGCGGATGAACAGTGGTCTTGCAATGAACAATGTTTCTGAATCTAAAACCCACAAATAAGACGGCTAGGGTTTTGAAAAAGAACTGCAATTATGGCATCTAGGTTTTTGAAAAAAATTAAGGCAGTTAGGTTTTTTTTATGCAGAAGCGAAACCCTCTCGAACGAGAGCTCGTGATACCATGTTTGTAGTTGAATAATATATTTCAATTATATTAAAATTACAAGCACTAATCTCTTTATATAAGACTATTCTAATCTAATGGACTTAACTAATAGACTAAAAGTAAAAATAGTATTCAAAATCAATACAATCAATTGGACTGTTTAAACTTGAACATGTAAAAATAACAAGTTACTAGAATACAACTAGAATACATCGACTTCTATTAAAACCTGAAAAAATTACATTAGGTTTCAACCAAAATCATCTCAATTTTGCTTTTGGCATATTCAAAATTTATCCATGGTTAATGCTGCTTGTTTTTGTGATGATGATCATCATCATATTCATATTATTAAGACAATAATCAATCTTTCATTCCAAATTCTGCAGATCAGTACCAGGCTTTCCACCAATTGCAAAAAACTCAATAATAACTTCCAAAGGCATACCCTTTGTTTCAGGAACTTTCATGTAAACAAATATCCATGAAATGATGCAGCCACCAACAAACAAAGCGAAGACGCCGCTGAGGCCGAGAAGTTGGAGCAAATAAGGGAACGTCAGTGTGACAGCCAATGTGCAGGCCCAATATGTAAGAGTAGTAAGGGAAATGCAGATTCCGCGAACACTAGTCGGGAAGATTTCTGAACATACGATGCTGGGAATAATACTAAGGCCCATGCAGAAGACACTTTCATAGACCACAACACTGATAGCTGAAATTGATGCATTTAGGACAGGGCTGAGTTCAAAAAACTGTCTCAGTACTAGTACTAGGAGACATACTATCAGAATCGGTATCGTGTACAGCATGATTGACCTGTCATGAGAAAATAAACAATGTTGCTTGTCATGAATGTTGGATAATCAATGTGAACATACAAATTATAGAAACTGCATGGGAGAGTTCGTAGAAACAACTTATGACATGTCTATAGCTGGTGTTTTCGACTTACTTTTATAAACTCTCAAGGGGAGAACATATATCATATATGAAAACAGTTTGACTTCATTTTTTCTTTTGTTATGGAAATGGTTAATAACTTTTTTTTTTTTTTTGGATTTAGCCAATCAGTTCCGATCCACATAGTAAGCCGACTAATCTATTTTCGTGGTTCAGAGGGACGACTCACTGATCAAGCCTTGTTTCCTGGTTTATACTTTAACACTTATATGATGGGTGTTTATATTGTAAGTGCTTAATTGAGTTGTATATCCAAACCGCACCTAACGTGTAATTTATACTAAATCACGGTTTTAAACATACCTTCTGCCAGCAACATCCATGAGCCATATGGAAATAGCTATACAAGGAAGCATACAGAATGTTGTAATGATGTTTACAAGAAAAGAAGCAGATATTGAACTGATGCCTAAACTTGATAAAAGAGCTCCTACTCCTGCCTGCTCAAGAATCTGAGGAGCATAGAATAGAAATCCATTTATGCCAGCAGCCTGCAATGTATATTATTGATTTTCAGAATCAGATAGAAAGAAGTTGGTTTATAATCAATTTTTTGTATGGAATATCAATTATAGAATGTAATACTAATTGTACCTGTTGAAGAATTTGAAGTCCTATTCCAACAATTAATGCACGCTTGACACCTGGTTCTAGAAGAGCTCTCCACTTCAGACCTTTTGCGGCGACTTCCGGTATACTCAACGCATCACTAGTTCCAAGAACTGACCGGCTGACAATACCAGCGGCCTGAAAAGCTTCGCCACCATCTATATGTATGTCATAGCCAGAAGTTGCAACAAAGGAAACATGCGGAGACTGAGACACTGCAGCAGCTGAAGGATCTGCATGCAAATAAACCCTTTGGAGTCCTTCTCTTTTCCCACCCATTGCATCATCAGTTGATTTGTAAACCAATTGCCAACCTCCACCGATGTCTGTATTTCTCGGTGTTTCATCATTTCCATGAACCAAACTGCCATGGCTTCTCATACCTAACATATCCTTAGATCCATAAGCCCTATCAGCACCACTGTGAAATGGATTCAATGGAGCACGGAGATTGTCACTTGTACCGAACAGGCTAGACTCGGGATCTCCCGTGCCAAAGATACTATTAGCATTGTTAATCAACATGCTGTTTGAACGGTCGTTCTCGATGAGAGTACTCTCGTGCAAACTTTCAAATAAGTTGACAATAGGATCTTTGAGATTAGCAGTTGCTTGAGATGTAAAGCTTCCGTGCATAGACAACATACCGCGTGATAGCATGCTACCTTGCCCGTTCACAGGATGAGCAATCATTGTAACTTCCTCATTAGCTCCATATAATTTTATATAATCTTTTCCTTCATCTTGGTTGACAAGGATCTCACTAGCCGGAGCAACTACATATTCTTCTATGGACATGTCTTCACCCCCAGGACGGAGACCCTCCGCAAGCAAAGCCAACTCCCCTATAAATCAAGCACAGTTGACTCCCAATCAGTTGAAATACATGACAATAATCATGCGTTATCCTCGTAAATGGAGCCAACTACATGGATCACAATCCGACATCATAAGGATTTGCTTAGATTAGATTAATTAAACACCTGCGAGACTATTTCTGAGATCTTATAAAAACACCTTGGGACTTATATGAGATTACTTGAACTTTATTCCATCTTTAGTTATAAAAATAACTTACACATAAGTCATTATATGACAAGCGCGAATACCCTAAGTGCTTAAATAAGTTGTTTATTGAAACATGGCCTAAATCATGTGCTAATCAATTGAAAAATAATGATGTGGAAAACATAAATAAAGCTAACAATAACATGTAAAGGCTAATTAAGTGTAACCTGAGACATCATCAATGCGGCGAAGTCTTTTCAAAACTTTCTCAGCCTCAAGGATTCGACCTTTGCTTACAAGCCACGGAGGAGATTCAGGGAGATAAAACACAGTGAGCAAAAAATAAACAACAGAAGGAATAGAAATAGCACTAAGCATAACTCTCCAACTAGGCGACGGCATCAAGGACATGAAGAAGACAAGAATGTAAGCCAAAAACATTCCAACAGAACAAGAAAACTGTGCAAGAGTGTTCAATTGTCCTCTTATATCAGGTGGTGCTATCTCAGATATGTAAAGTGGAATAAAAGTAACAGCAAGAGCAATGGCGACCCCTTTGACTATCCTTGACAAGAGAATAACAGTAACATTAGGAGCCCACAACATTATCAAGCCACCGATGATAAACATAACAGAAGATGTTATCAACATAGGTTTTCTTCCAACCAAATCAGAGATTGTTCCAGAAAATATAGTGACAACAGTTGCAGTTATAAAAGACATTGACACAATTAACCCTTCAAGTGTTGGATCCTTTTCCAATTCAAATTCTTGTTTGATGTAGGTCATAGCACCTGCACAACAGGAAAAATCATACACTTTAAGCTGAAAATACTATACAAGTAGATGAGAAAGGATTGAAAACAACAGAAACCTGCAATTGTTGAACTTTCCCATCCATTAAGTAGATTCCCAAGTGTAGCAACAACAGCAATAATCACAACCTCCATCATATTTTTGTAAGCTACCCTCAAATTGGAAGGTTCGAAACAATTCCAAACAAGAAACTTTGGATTGTTGATTTCAGGTGATTAATGTATTTTTAACTTTTACTGAATCCGTATATACTGTTTGTTGTTTGGTTCTCATGAGCAACTTATATGACAAACAATTGAACATATCTATATGACGTGTCTCTCTGTTGACTTAGACTTTGAATGTATCATCTCTATCTATATCTCGGAAAGGGATTGGCTGCCTTTCATATCTCATGCCTTTTTAACTTTAACTCTATATATACACCTCATGACTTTTCTTCTCTTTCATTTAAGCATTATTTTAATAATTTATTTATCTTCTAAAATACACTAAAAGCACAAAGATATCTAGTAGTAAAGCTAGCTAATACTATCCTCTATATCTCTAACAAGTTTATATGGCAATAAACTTATCACTCTAAACCATGGAACATAATATTATTCAATTTCATTCCACATAATTATGTCACATTCTATCGATCCAAATATAATCTAAAGGATGAATTTCAGCCATTAGAGTACTTGACAAAAAATAAATATACTCATGTTCTTGTTAATTCATTTCAATTAGTTCATACAAAGGCATCTGATTATAGAAGTGAGTTTAAACCTGCGACATCTCACTTATTTTCTTTAAATGGGGGTATTCATGGATGTAGTCGATCCACGAACCTGACGATTTAATTCATTAATTATCCAAACTCGTTCATTTACGTGTTTACCTGACCTAATCAGCGACAAGTTTGATTCGGCTATTAAATTTGAGTTTCTCAACTTGTGGACCTTGTGACCTAGCTCATTGAAATGACATTAGTGATTGTTTTTGTTTTTATTATTTTAATATAAAAAATTTAATATATGACTACTGTAGTGTTATATTTGTAAAAGACCTAGTGAAGGCGAGAGCCTTATAGCCCCCAGGAGAGGTGACGATAATATTCACCCTCAAGGAGGTATCGCCTCGTCTTAAGTGTCATCCTCTTGCCCAGATATGGATAAATGTGGGAAAAGACATTCCTTGGGCAGAGAGAAGTCAAGGTCAGTAGTGGGTCCACGTCTCCCTAGGAATTAAGGGTTCAACGGTCTACCATTGGCTAAGTGGGTGGTAACCCTACCCAAGAAAACCCTAGGCCCAAGGCCTATATAAATATCTCTCCTCTAATGGGAGAAGAGGGATCATAACTGATGCATAACACCCCAAAGCATAATGCTTATACACATAACCTCTCAACTCACGTAAGCAGGTCCTCTAAAACTACCGTACATGGCTTCCCGCCGCTATAGGCAAGTGCTAACCTTTATAAACTGTTATAAACCTACTAAGGACTCTGAGTTTTCCTACTCATGTAGGGATACCATGCAACATGTACTAGTGTCCACAGATTGTTTGTACATATATAATGTGACAGCTGAAACATGTTGCACGCTTTGGGTGTGAAAACCCTAGTGGATTTGCTTCATGAGGAGGAGATACCTTGTTGAGTCAAGGTGCTTGGTGTTCGTTGGAGGGTCACGAGTTTGTGTTGCGACAACTGCAAGGTGTTATCTATTTTGAGTGTGAAAACCCTTACGACTTTGCTTTACTTTGAACTCTATAGTATCAATTGGAGTTTTATGGTTACTAGATTCGATTGATAAGAGTTATTATCTGTTGTCCACATCACTAAGAACCGTCCCCAACCAAAGATAAGTTTCTCATCCCTGCCTCTAGAGCTGGCCTGATTCAGGGTGGATAGCTTTGGCCCCCATCGCATATGCTCTTGAAGTGGCTAGTTCTTAAGAGGTGGTGCACTAACTATGATGAGAAGAGTGTGCCATAAACTTAAATTTTGTTTTAAAAGACCGACTTACGTCATTCTGCATGGAACTCACAATATTCTTTGTGGCCGCATCACTTGACAATTAATATATCAATTATAGAAATTCTGCAACTGCTTCAAAGAGTATATAACTACTAGAAGGAGTTATGAGGATACAATTTTCTCCCTTTTATACTATATTCTTTGGATAGCAGGGGCATCAGTGTAGACGTTCTTATCTTTGTCTGTTCGATGGGGGCAATGGCATGGTTGGAATTTATCCAGTTGTTCCTGATTAATGAGCACCTCTAGACGGTAGAAACATTTCTCCTTTGTTGTTTAAAGATTGGCGATATGTCTACCTAAGACTTAGGAGTTGGTCCTCTGGTGCCTGGCCGAATTTTACTTGTGACAACGTATGTTCGAACGAAGATGAAATGTCTTGAAAGGCCTTTCTCCAAAGCCTATCTTCGACTTTAGGGATTGAACATGTTTTTTTATTTTACCTGATAGCCTCCTTCCGGATCGAAAAGACCAGGGGGATTTAAAAAATAATTTCGACCAGTGACTCCTTCGATGGTACTTAACTCAGTGTGATAGAGCCCGAGATGTCGCTCTTAGAACATCTTGGTGCCTTTGGATTTCTAGTATGAGTGCAATATCAGTGCTCTAAGAGGAATATTTTTTCAATCGATGGATCACCATCGAGTACACGAGTATTGTGGATCTTAGGGGTGACTATGAGGTACGATAGAGAAAAACTGAAACATCGTGTACTTTATGTTGTAACAGTGTAAAATATGATTCATGGTGATAACTGTTTCGATTGTCAATAATTTTGTGTCTGTAATTCGGTTTATAATGTCACGATCTAATAATTTTGGTGTGATGTGATCTTCCTTCATCGCTCAAAGATTCTTCATCTCTTAGAGAAGGCGTGCCTTCCATAGATTTACACCAGAAGTCATTACGCTAAAGGTCATGTCTATGATGGATAATTTAAGTGATGAACAATTAGGAGGTTGATCAAGAACCTTGGATAGGATATTGGAAGTAATTACCTCATTTCTTCGATGATTCTGATACAAATTAGAATTTTGATTTAGGATCATTTGTTTATTTCACTTCGTGGAGTTTTTGTCGGAATCAAATATCTATAAATTCAAAGAATCAAAGTTGAAACTATGCTTGATCAGATTTAACACACTAGATCCTTGTATTCGGTCCTGGATGCTATTGATTTGGTGATCGGAGAAGGTTACAAATTGGTGAGCTGAAGAGCGAACATGAAATCATGGAAAACCCAAAAATCAGAATTTGATTCCCATAGACGTGTCATTATTCCATTCTAGAACAAGGATTAGATGCACTCGATTAATTGAGAATCCATAGTTGGTGGTGCAGATCTTTAATACGGCAGCGTGGGGGTGGACCTACAAGGTTAGCACTCCAATGCCCAAGTTAGTTCAATATTCAAAATGAGTGTAGTGAAAAATATAGATCATAAAGTGTTCCTTGCTTTTCGTGTGAATTGAATTTCATACTTTAAGTCAAGTGAAGTGCATTTGAATTGAAATTAGGCTTAGTTATTTAGGCCTTTGGCTGGTCCACAACAATATATATATATATATATATATATATATATATATATATATATATATATATATATATATATATATATATATATATATATATATATATATATATATATATATATATATATATATATATATATTTATTGGTTCCCTCTGTCATATGGGGTGAGTTAAAAAAATGTCCCTATAAAATAGAAACACAAATTCCCTCTTTGACCTTTTTAGATTTCCCTTTTTTGATCCTTCAGTGGATTTGATCAGTAAAATATGTGACATGGCATAAATAAAGTGGTGTTTATTATAGTTTTTATTTAAATATTTATCTAACTGACATGACACATATTAACTTATATTTTTTATATCATTTATATATATATTTTATCAAATAATTCAAAGATGAATTTAAATCATAATGATAAATTAAGGAAAATAATTTTTTGCACATGTTTTTCCATATTGTCCCACATGACTGATACATCTCAAAATCCATTATAATACGGTGGGAGAACTGACTTGGTGTTTTGCGTTTTATCGCAATTGTCGCGGATAGCAAGAGTCGCCACCGACTTTTCTTTTATCTAATAAAGGAAAGGGTGAAAAGAACAGGAAATACCTTTTGAGAATTTTCTTGAGTTCGGGGGGTAGGTTATGAAAAGGGAAGGTTTTAGTACCATTTTCAATCGTAGTTATCTACGCGCTCTTAGTTGCTAGCTCACTTTGAAAATTTTTTGTTTGAAATGTGTTTGTGATTGGTTTTGAAAGTGTTTTTGAAAAGTGCATTTGTTTAGGCGAACTTTGTAATGATTCTCGTCTCTATAAGAATATATACAAAATGTTGACTTTTGAAAATATTTCGTTTTGAAAGTGTTGGTGTGTTTTGAAAGATGTTGTTTTGAAAATGTTGTGAGCAAGCAACTATGAACGTTCTACCTACTCAAAAAGGTCTTAGTTCTTTTCCTCCTCCTTTAGATGTTGTTATCTTATCATTGATTGATAAGAAACCCTATCGTTGGATGTGAAGGGATGAACGTGGGTCATCGTATAGTCATAGAAGGAAACCTATGAGACGCTTTAGAAGTTTTCGTGAGGGATTAAGATCGTTTTAAGAAGGCAACATAGAAGGGCCATCGAGGGATTACAATATTTTTATCGAAGGTCTTTGCTAAAGCGTCCCACATTTGAGGGACATGACTATTTTTGCGAGGCAACAAGCGAGGTTATCCTAGAGGTGCGCGTGTGAAAAGTGTGTTTGATTGCATGCATTTTTTGTCTTTGAGATTATGATTTTGTAACGGTTGATTTTATCTTTCCATACACACCCTAATTACTAACAATTATATTAAAGCGATAAATTGCGGAAATTAAAATCCTACACTATTACATCGCTTGGGGGATGGGGGTACAATTTACAAAGGGGGGTGAAATACAAGTAAAACTTGATTTTACTATTACAACCATATTGAATGAAAATAAATAGAAAAAAGTATATATATATATATATATATATATATATATATATATATATATATATATATATATATATATATATATATATATATATATATATATATATATATATATATATATATATATTTGGTGTCTGGCCTGACACGGGCCGTGTCTTGTGACACGGGCACCCGTGTCAAGACCCGATAATAAATCATGTGCGGTTCCTTTCTGTCCCAGATAAGCTGACACGGGCACCCGTGTCAGCACCCTGTCCTGCCAACTTGTCATATTCTCAGTTCCAGTAGATCTGACACGGGTCGTGTCCTGTGACACGGGCACCCGTGTCAGCACCCAATCCTTCTTTTTGTCACGTCTTAAGTTTTAGTGGATCTGACACACTCATGTCAGCACCTTGTCCTGCACTTTTTGTTAGATTTTCAAACAGGTGATCTAACATGGGCTGTGTCCTGTGACACGGGCACCCGTGTTAGCCCTCTATCTTGGCTTTTTGCTGACTTTTCTTCTTTTGCTTTGTCTTTTTTTATATATATCTTTTGAACACAAAAAGAAAATGATGTAGGAATAAAGATATTACAGTTCAGAAAGAAGTATACCTCTTGGAGCGAAAACTTTGAAAAAACGTAAGGATGTCTCTGGGCGCAGAGTGACGATTGATCAAGCTCCTTCTTGAAGTTGCTCCAATCCTTGCTTTGTGCCGCAAAGATTCAGAATTGTTCTCACTCAGTCAAGTTATAAAATACTGTTTTTTTGTTTGTGTTTGGAAGGTGATGATAATGGTGTTACAAAAATTATTCTTGTGTTTGAACAATCTCTATGTGATGTACATGATATGTCTGGATAGTTGGTTTAGGGGAGAGCTTGCAAGGTTGTACAGTGGGTATAGGGTTTTTCTGTTTTGTGAATGAAAATAGAGCAGAGTTCTTTGAATGATCAGAGTTTTCAAAGAATTCCGTTTTTATCTTCTCTTTTTTTCCTTCTAAAAATCCCACCTTTTGTGTGTTGTGAAGCAACTTATTTGTAGATGAAGTTGATTGCAATTTGGGAGGGAAATAGATAAGTTTTTTGAAATGTTTGGGTATATTGTTTCATTGCTTTTTAGATGCAGTTCTTATGTGCTAATTTTGTGCAAATATGGGACTGATATAGTGCAAGTTTGGACGGGTTAGAGGCAACATAATAAGGCTGTTTTGTAGCAGTTTTGGAGTGGAGTGGCAGCTTGGTGCAGAGCTGGCTTTATACAGGACATCAGACTGTTTTTTTAACATGGTTTTAGGCTAGTAGCAGTAGGCTTGGACTTGGCAGCATATCTGATTTTGGGGCTTTTCTGGACACCAACATTTGTAGCATGATACAAGTCTGGTTTTGTGGACAAATTTATGCAGTTTGTAACAAAGACAAGGCATATTTGTGGACAACATAGTGACAAAGTTTGAAGATTGAGTCAAAGGGAATAGTTCAAACAATACAAAGCTTAGGATTTGTAACTTGTAATTTTTAACTTAAAAATGCATCCTTGTTGTTTACTTGAAAGCTTGTAACAACTTGAATTATCTTGAATTGTGGTGAAAAGATGTCATGACGTAATGAAATTAACATGTATATAAAACACTTAGAAAAATTTTCAAGTCTTGCAAAGTTTGATTTTTGATGACCAAATTTCATATTTTGAAAGTTTTGATGAAATGTGATCTTTAAAACTCAAATTTGATCAAAAAGTCAATGTTTGACTTTTCAATGTACATTTAACCTTTTCATCAGTTGACCAAGTTTCGTCTATCAACCCACTGATCTCAGGAGATGAATTGAATTATGCGATTAGGTCAAAATGACATACTTGTATCCTTGATATCATGTTTCAAACCAATAAGTCACGCACTAGGTCAAAAGTTAAAGATTGGTCATTCTCAATCAAAACCCTAATTTTGACCATTTTCCCTTTTAACGATTTGAACAATTATCTTGGAGAATTATGATCCAATCTTGATAAAATGATACATATGACCTCAAAATGTTGATATTGGTCCAAAATCTTGAAGTTTGACTATAGGTTGACCACAGTTGACTTTTAACCAATACAACTGATTTTAGACCAATTGACCAATTAACTGAACAATTTTATGATCCAAGACTCGAAACTTGACAGGGGAAATCTTGAGGGTCCATAATGATCCATGAAAGTTATTTGGAACATTATAATTCCAACTGTCCTTGTGCAAACTCAAACCCTAATTTGAGGCATCAGTGTTGAGGAGATGGCTTAACCTAGTCAATACTTTCGCAAGCTTGAATCATTGAAGATCTTTGTGAGAAATATATTGAGAAAAGAGAGGGAAAATTTTAGGGTACAACATCTTCCCTTGTTCAATCTTCTTAAACCTGAAGATTTATATTGGCGGGCCCGCCATTCGTGACTTGAAGGTGGAAGATGATTGAACACTAGAGTGCCCAGAAATTTGCATTTGCTGACGTATTGGTTGATTGTGTCGGGAATGGGCTTAAAGATTCCATTTGGAGAAGTGATGAAGAGTTTGTCGGAGATGGGCTTACAAATGCCATCTAGAGTGACATAAGAGGTCTGTTGTTTGGCGACTTCACTGGGGAAATAATCTTAACCAGAAGAGGTCTGTTGATTGTTGTCATTAACTAGAAGAAGTAAATCTAACCAGAAGAGGTCTTTTATTCGCCCGTATTTAATTGGAAGAAGTAAATATAACCAGAAGAGGTCTTTGTTTGATTGGTTGACTTTTCCTGTAAGGAAGAGGGTTAATCGCATGCAGATGTATGCATGGCATAGTGATGTTCTCAAAATAAATGAGATTATGCTATATGCATTTGTCATGTATGTAATATGATGTATGAATGCGAAATATTGTTGAAGTGTATCTTTGTCTTGGAAAATAAATCCTTGACAAATACTGGGGAGCTTTGAGAAGTTAAATCCTGGACTGCTGTTGGGGATGAAGAGTATGTACATCTTCAGACCTTGTTTAGAATGTTTCTGCTAGGTATTCCTGTTTTCTTGTTTGAGGAGAAATCTGATGGGGAATATTAACTTTTGCTCTTTGCTTGAGGAAACTCTGCGAGGAGTGTTGATTTCTTCTTGGGGAATAGAGTTCAGGAGTTGTCCATTACTCTATTGGGGAATTATATTTGAATGGGGAGAGTGAAAGTTAGTTGTTATCTGGTTGAAATCCAGGCTTCGTAACAACTTTCGACTTGCTGGGGGTAATAAAGTTAACTGTTATCTGGTCGTATTCCAGGCTTCACAACAACTTATTATTATCTGGTCAGATTCCATGCTTCATAATAACTTAGATGAAATTAACTGTTATCTGGTCAGATTCCAAGCTTCGCAGAAAATTACTTGGAAGAATGAAGTTTAACTGTTCTCTGGTCAGATTTCAGGCTTTATAGTAACTTGAATTTAGATTGTTATCTGATCAGATCCCATGCTTCATAGTAACTTGGATGAATTTAAATTTTATTTGGTCGGATTCCAGGCTTTGTAGAAAATTACTTAGAAGCATGAAGTTTAGCTGTTATTTGGTTGGATTCCAGGCTTCGCAGTAACTTGGATGAAATTAACTGTTATCTGGTCGGATTCCAGGCTTTGGAGTAACTTTCTGATATAGATGAATTTAATTGCTATCTGGTCGGATTCCAGGCTTCACAACCACTTACTGAAGTAAACTGTTATCTGGTCGGATTCCAGGCTTTGCAGTAAATTTCTGAGGTAGGTGAAGTTAATTGCTATCTGGTCAGATTCCAGGCTTCGCAACCACTCACTGAAGTTAACTATTATCTGGTCGGATTCCAGGCTTTGCAGTAACTTTCTGAGATAGATGAAGTTAATTGCTATCTGGTCAGATTCTAGGCTTCACAACCACGTACTGAAGTTAACTATTATCTGGTCGAATTCTAGGCTTTGTAGTAACTTTATGAGATAGATGAAGTTAATTGCTATCTGGTTGGATTCCAGGCTTCACAACCACTTACTGAAGTTAACTGTTATCTGGTCGGATTCCGGGCTTTGTAGTAACTTTCTGAGATAGATGAAGTTAATTACTATATGGTCGGATTCTAGGCTTCACAGAAAATTGAAGTTAACTGTTATCTGGTCAGATTCCAGGCTTTGCAATAACTTGCTTGAAAGGATGAAGTTGACTGTTATCTGGTCGGATTCCAGGGTTTATAGTAAGTTACTTGAAAGGATGAAGTTGACTGTCATCTGGTTGGATTCCAGGGTTTACAGTAACTTGCTTGAATAGTAACGACTCTGTTGGGGATTGCAATAACTCTACCGGGGATTAAGGGGTTTTGTCCCTTGATTTGTAATAGTCTGAGAAGCCAACTCAAGCTTGGGATTTTGTAGTTTGTTGGGGGAAATAAACCCGGTTAAAGAGAATATTGGACGACCTTCTGGGGAAGTGACTTATTTAGGTAGAACTCCACAAGGTTTCCTTTTAAGACCAACTCAACTGGAGAGAAGGTTTTTCGAGAGATTAGAACTTTGGCTGGGGATTGCATGGATTTGTCTCTGTGGGGGTAATTTTATTTAAGTATCTCTGTGGGGATATTCCAAATCCTTAAGGAGATGCTTGTTACTATTTTTTTATGTATACAATTGTTAACAGTTTAATCATGTTCATATGCATATGTTCATTAAATTTTAGTCATTGGACACTTTTCCATTCAAAACAGAAAAAATAAAAAGTTTGCACTTCAAAGTATATTTGTATTGATGTTTGCCTATAAACAGGCGTTTTTGTACAAGGAGACAGAGATCCTAGTAAGAGGAAATCGTCGAAAGAATGAAGGGAATACAAATTGAAAACACAAATAATAGCCATGTGGAAGTGATCTCAATGGGTTCCAACTCCGTTATTTCCCTTATGTCTTCAAACATCATCCCTTGCCGTTGAAAGAAGTTGATTGAATTGATCTTGGACCTTTTGAACTTTTGACCTTGGTAATAAAGCTGGCTGTAGAGCTCCAATGAGACATAGTCGTATGCTTTAATCCCTAACTTTTTCCTGGACCGCCCTTTCGGGTTTTTAGTCCACCAGGATAACCATTTTTTGCCAAGTCGCCCTTTCGGGTTTTCCACTTGTCGGGTGTAAAATCTTTTGTATATATCCCTAACTTTTTCCCGAACCCTTTTGGTTCATCGGGATGCCCTTATTTTTGCCCAGGTACGTCAACCTAGCGGGTCATTCTTTATGCATAGTATTTTTTGACTATGTCAGCATTCACAGGATGCGGGAAACTTCACCGTCCATAGTTGTTAGCATCATGGCACCGCCAGAGAATATTTTCTTGACAACAAATGGTCCTTCGTAAGTGGGGGTCCGTTTTCCCCTGGGATCGCCTTGTGGCAAAATGATGCGCTTTATTACCAAATCACCAACTTGGTATACTTGAGGCTTGATCTTTTTGTTGAAAGCCTTGATCATACGCTTTTGATACATTTGACCATGACAAATAGTAGCCAGTCTCTTCTCATCAATCAAGTTCAATTGATCCAACCTAGTCTGGATCCATTCATTCTCGCCTAGATCTGCCTCTTTCATAATCCTTAGGGAAGGAATCTGAACCTCAACAGGCATGACAACCTCTATGCCATAGACTAAAGAGAAAGGAGTTGTCCCAGTTGACGTTTGTGTCGAGGTACCGTAGCCGTGGAGAGCAAATGGTAGCATCTCATGTCAATATTTATAGGTCACCACCATATTTTGCACAATCTTCTTGATATTTTTATTGCCAGCTTCCACTGCGCCATTCATCTTAGGTCTGTATGAAGAAGAATTATGATGCTTGATTTTGAACTGCGTGCAAAGTTCCGTAATCATAGCATTGTTGAGATTGGTTCCATTATCAGTGATGATCCTTTCAGGGATACCATAATGACATATGAGGTTATGCTTGATAAACCGGGTGTTGTACCCCAAAATTTGCCCTCCCATATTCTTCAAGACTTGCCAAGTCAAAGGTTCAAAAATCTCCCCAAGGGTTGCACAGTTCAAGGGCCTCCTAACAGTCAAAGATTATGGTTTTGGTTCTGATAAAGAAAATGAAGTTTCCAAGGGTCCAATCAAGTCCCACATGTCTACAAATAGGGTCAAGCATCCTCATATCAAGTTTCAAGACTTACAGCACAAAATTGCACAGTCAAAAACCCTAATTGCACTACAGTCAACTGTAGGGGTAAAATGGTCATTTGACAGTCAAAAGTTCAAATTTTTGGTCAACATATCATTTTGAAGCCACAAACATCATTTGATCAATGCTTGATCATGATTCTCAAAGCTTGGCTCAAAAATCATCAAGATGCAAAAGTTTCCATATTTGGACAGTTGAAAAAGTCAACTGTAACTTGACCAGGGCATAACTTCCACATGGATTATCAGAAAAATTCCATCCAAATCTCATTTTGAATAGAAAGACATTCCCTACAACTCCTCTTCACACTTCAAGTCCAAGAAATTCTCTCACAAAAAGTTATCAATTTCAACATTATAGGTCATTTTCAAAAGTCAACAAAAAGGGACTTTAAGTCAAAGGCAATAACTTGAGATTGGTAAATCAAAATGACATGGGACCAAAGACATTGGTTAGAGGACTCAAAGACCTTTCCAAAATGTCCAAGAACATGAGCAAAGCTTAAAAATTGAGCAAGTTATGCCTTGTGGAAGTTGGGAAATTTTTGGATATTTTGAAAAGTCAACATTGCTTCAAATGACCTAAAATTGTTAATGGGCCTCTTTTTCTTCCACAATTCATCATCCAAGGCATGTGCACGACCACTTGGCCCAAAGGGAAGTTTTTATCATTTTTATTTTATTTATTTGGATTTTTAATTATCAATAATTCATTTAATTAAAATAAATACATGAAAAATACTAAACCTAATTTTTTGAATCTTTTTGTGCATGAAATAATCTCAAGATTTTGTGTATAATCAGATTTGGTAAGAATCTTGTTAATTGGCCATGATTTGAACTAAGTTTGCATGAAAAGATTAGGAAATATTTTGCCATGAAAATCAATATCCTCTCCATCAATTCTTTGATTCCTTGGACCTCTTTTCCAACCCTAATCGTTCATAGATACATATACATGCTAACCCTATTCAGAATAGACTCCCAGCTGCGCCATAGACCAAGAACGACATTTGAGTTTTTTTGCTTAAAAGTTGGAAACTGAAATCACAATTGCAGGGCCTTTCAAGACCAAACAACCACTCCATTAGTTTGCCAAGGTTGCCAGGAGACGATTCCAATCGAGAACTGTGTCCCATACTCAAAGAATTGGTAATTCGAAGGCAAACTGCATCGCTCTTTTTGCATAATCGTATTTTGTTATTTAGACCATATCATTGCATTTTTATGATTGATTTATACTAATGGGACCTTCCTGAAGCTAACCATGTAGATGAATTGAGTTTTTACGCACTATACAAGAAACCACCATGGACGATGCTTAGGGTTTTCAGAACCTTAAATTGGGGTTTCTTGGTGAAGGAAAAATTAGCACTCGAGACCTATATCATTGAAACAAGCGTGCTTGGACGATCTAAACGGAACCCTCGCGCCTAATTTATGTGGCCATATGGCCTAATCGTTATTTTTTAGAATGTTGCTTGTGGGAACGGTTCAAAACCGTTGCCCATTCTTTTCTTATTTCAGGAAAATACAAACCACGGAGAAGACGATGCAGTGGCGAGCTATGATTGGTTCATTCAAAATCTCGCGCGAAAAAAGCACTAGCGTTTGTTTTGCTTTATTATATTTATTGTTTATATAATGTACAAAGAAAAGAAGCAGCACGGATGGCAAGCAAGCTTAGTGGTAACCCCTGGGACCTGGGTTCGATCCCAGGTCCCCACCCCTTTCATATTATTTTTCCTTCAATTATCATCCTATGCAGATTCGCTTCCAGGTTCCACCATGCATCCATCCTCTAGGCGTGCCACGCGTATAGCAGGATCATTCAAAAGGCCCAGATCTGAAGAACATGATAGACTGCAGTCAACACCTCCACACGCTGGCAAAGAAAGTAAAAAAAAAGGCCTTAAAACCTTGGGCCAGCAATGCTAACAATACCTCCCAATTGGGGGCAGACCTCCCCATGGTTTGAATTTTCATCCTTTTCTTTATTTTAATTATTTCAATTATTGTTCTTTTCTTTTAATCCTTTAATTTAAATATTTCCATAAAAAATATAAAAACAATATAAAAATCAGAAAAGACCAAAAAATAAATATTTTTATTTAATATTATTTTTTGTAAATAAATCTCATCAATTTAATTTAGCTTTTAAATCTAGGGTTAATCTTAATTTTTTTTTTTTAATAAAAACCTAAAATTGGTAGAATTAGGGTTTCAAATAATTTTTCCATTCTTTTCTTTTCTTTCATAATAATTAAATATTTCCTATTATTTTTATAAATTAAAATTGCATGTAAATAATTAGGTTAATTTAGGTTTAATTTTAATACTTTTTTAATAAACTAAAAAAACAATTAGAATTAGGGTTAGCATTTCAATTTAATTCAATTTCATTAAATTCTCATAAATACAAAAAACCAAAAAATGATTTCTTTTTCTTTAATTTAATTAATTTGCTAATAATTTAATTTCGCAAAAAGGGTCCAACGCTCTCGTTTCTAATTTTAATTCAAATCGCGCATTTATTTTCTTTTCGTATAATATTTATGTATCTCTCCCAAGGCCTTGTAATCTCGGACATTTTAATCTTTCGCACTTTACTTTTAATTCTTTATCTTTCTGTCAAATCGGGTCCTGGAAATTTTGGCGATGTGGACCCGCGCCTTTTGTAATAGCTTAGAATTTTTATTTCCCGCAATTCTTTTTGACCGTTAAATAAATGCATGCAAGAATGAATGGACAAAAAATAAAAACAAACGCGTAGATCACCTATACCATGACAAGATAAAAATAAACGAATCTGACACACAAATCACACACCACCCCTAGGGTACGCCTCACTGTTGCCTTGCCTCGAAAGGTGATCGTCGAGTAGAGGATGTCTTAGTAAGTCCTCATGATCCGGGAACCTGGCATGAGGGTAGCTTCTAAGGTGTCTTCCCATAGCTCTGGTGATCACCATGTCCCGAACCTCGAATTGACCCGAACACCTCCAACGGTGGTGCTACCTACCTCTCAATGGTGGGATGGCACTACTTGAAAGGACATCTACACAGACGAATTCCTTAGGGTAGGTAGACGACTCTAGATACTTGCTCTAATTTCAAAAAACAAATCAAAAATACTTTTCACACCGACACCTTTTCAAAAAGCTTTCGAAAGCAATTTTTCAAACACGCTTGAGGACCGATACAAGAGTCGAACTGGAATTTTCAAAGAAACTTTTTTAAAACCCACAGTTGAAAAGCAAGCAAACCATTTTTGAAAACACAAATGAGCAAGTATCTAAGAGCCCATGGATAACCATGGATAGAAAGGGTGCTAACACCTTCCCTTTCTATAACCTACCTCCCGAACCGAGAGCAATCTCTTTAAGGAATTTTTCTGTGCTTTTGTCCTTTCCATTTGGAGAAAATAAAAGACGGTGGCGACTCTTGCTTCCGCGACATTTCGCGAACCAGCGTTAAACAGTCAGTTCCAGATCCACCGATCACACCGGGCTACAATGTTCTTTGTAACTGAGGCATATGAGGCAACTTCGACCCATTTAGTGAAGTAGTCAATAATAAAAATGATGAAACGATGTCCATTAGAATCAGTGGACTTGGTTTCTCCAATCACGTTAATTCCCCATATTGCAAAAGGCCATGGAGCAGTCATGACATTTAGAGGAATTGGAGGCAAATGGACCTTTTCAGCATAGATCTGACACTTATAGCAAGTCCTCAAGCGATGGTGACAATCAGTTTCCATTGTCGACCAATAGTACCCATCCCTCAGAATCTTCTTGGCCATAGTGTGTCCGCTAGACTGAGTCCCAAAGATACTATCATGCATATCTTACATGATCTTCTCCGCCTCCTTCTTGTCCACACACCGGAGTAGAGTAGATTCATGATTGCGCTTATACAGGATTCCATTGCTTAGGAAAAATTTGGTTGAAAATCTTCGCAAAAATTTCTTATCATTGATGGAAGCTCCTTCAGGATACTCTTGTGCTTCAAGATATCTCTTCACCTCATGGTACCATGGCTTATCTTCATTCGTATCAAGCTCATAACAGTGCGCAGGTTCGTCAAATATTTCGATGGTAACTCAGGGAGCTTCATTGTCCCAATTGACCTTGAACATGGATGACATTGTTGCTAAGGCATCTGCCAACTGATTTTCTTCTCTCGGGAAGTGTTCAAAAGTAACCTCCTCAAAGTGTGGGATCAGGGTTAACACAAGCTCTTTGTAAGGAATTAGGTTAGGATTCTTGGTATCCCATTCTCCTTTGACTTGAGTGATTACTAGAGCAAAATCTCCATACACGTTTAAGAACTTGATCCTTAGGTTAATAGCAGCCTTTAGACCTAAGATGCACGCCTCGTACTCAGCCATGTTGTTCGTACAGTCGAAGCAAAGTCTTGCAGTGAAAGGTGTATGGAAACCTTTAGGAGAAATAATCACAACACCAATTCCATTACCCAAAGCGTTGGAAGCCCCATCAAAAACCATAGTCCACCAGGATCCTTGTTCAGGTCCATCATACGGTCTAGGTTTTTCGCAATCAGTTATCAACATGATATTCTCATCCGTAAATTCAAAGTTCATGGATTGGTAATCATTAACAGCTTGATGAGCCAAATGATCTGCCAACACACTTCCCTTGATGTCCTTTTATGTAGTGTACTGAATGTGGTATTCAGTCAAAATCATTTGCCATCTAGCTATCCGACCGGAGAGACCTGGCTTCTCGAAGATATATTTGATAGCGTCCATCTTAGAAATCAACAAAGTGGTGTGAGTAAACATATACTGTCTTAGCCGGTGAGAAGCTCATGCCAGAGCACAACAAGTTTTCTCGAGCACTGAATATCTAGTTTCACAGTCGGTAAACTTTTTGCTCAAGTAGTATATTGCATGCTCTTTTCAGCCAGACTCGTTATGTTGGCCCAGCACGCACCCCATTGAATTTTATAATACAGTCGAGTATATAATCAGAGGCCTTCCTTCAACTAGAGGCATCAGGATTGGAGGTTCTTGTAAGTACTCCTTAATCTTGTCAAAGGCTACCTGGTATTCGTCATTCCATCTGATTACTCGATCCTTCTTCAATAGCTTGAAGAGTGGCTCACAAGTAGCAGTTAAGTGAGATATGAATCGAGCGATGTAACTGAGTCGACCTAAGAAACCTCTGACCTCCTTCTCAGTACAGGGAGCTGGAATTTCTTGGATAGCTTTGACCTTTGCAGGGTCGACCTCAATACCTTTACCACTGATGTCAAATCCTAGGATTTTTCCAGACCTTACCCCGAATGTGCACTTGTTAGGATTTAGCCTTAGCTTATACTTCTTCAATCTTTCAAATAGCTTGTGTAAGTAATCAAGGTGCTCTTCCTCAGTCTGCGATCTTGCAATCATATCATCCACATAGACCTCTATTTCATTATGGATCATATCATGAAATAAGGCTACCATAGCTCGTTGATAAGTTGCCCCTGCATTCTTCAAACCGAACGGCATGACCTTGTAGCAGAAGGTGCCCCATTGTGTGACAAAGGTGGTTTTCTCCATGTCTTCGAGAGCCATCTTGATTTGATTGTATCCAGATAAGCCATCCATGAAAGAGAAGACTTTATGTTGAGTTGTGTTGTCGACCAAGACGTCAATATGCGGTAGTGAGAAATCATATTTGAGGCTTTCCCTATTCAAATATTTATAGTCTACGCACATACGGACCTTTCTATCCTTCTTTGGTACGGGGACCATATTTTCCACCCATTGGGGATATGATATTACTGCCAGAAAACCTGCATTCAATTTCTTCATTACCTTAGCTTTTATTTTCTCAAACATGTCTGGCCGCATACGACGAACTTTTTGTTTGACCAGAGGATAATCTTCCTTTATTGGTAGACGATAAACCACAATGTCACTATCCAGCCCCGACATATCTTCATATGACCAAGAAAACACTTCAACATAGTCATGCAACATCTTGACCCGTCTGCCTTTGACACTCTTCTAAGTTAGTGCTGATCTTGACCTCTTTCTTGTCTTCCTCAGTACCTAGGTTGATCACTTTAACTGGATCCTCATGAGGTTGAATGTCTTTCTCCTCTTGCATCAGACGTCTGGATAATTCCCCAGGTATTTCACAATCTTCTTCGCCTCCGTCTTCGGCTTGGTAGATTGGACGTTCAAAGTCATAGATGGAAATAGCAGAGTGGTTGGTAATGAGATCCGGAGTGGATGAGGATCTGCAAGTGTGTGTGTGTGCATGTAAGATACATGGCTATTTTGAAAATGCAAATAAAATGAAAGAAAAACAATGAGCACAAAATTTGAATGCAAAGAGTCTAATGTTTTTCATTAAACGATCATATGGCATATGGAAATGAACAAACCCTTAACAAATGGACCATGGTGCCCTGGGTAAGGCACGTTGCTTAAAGTCATTGTTTGGAATTAAAATTACAGACAAAAGTTCTTTAATTGACAAAACAGTAAAAGGTAATTACTCCTCCCCGAAGGAGACGAGAATGAAATCCTTGGCACGCCAGTTGTCAAGTCCTTCATTGGCAGTTGGGTAAATCCATTCGTTAAAGTCACAGTCATTCTCAGAGTCTTCAATAGAATTCATTTCATGATTACTAATGCGAAGAGGTGGTTTTCCTATGCGAGCACGTCTGACCTCCTTTTAAGCTTTGGCAGTGAAACGCAGCCCAAACTTGTCTGCTTTGAAAGGAATGTCAGGGAGTTGTCCCCAATTTATACTACTTCCATCTTTAATCACGGACGAGCGTCTTTGAGGGAAGCCATCTTTGGCACATCTTGAGTAGCTTTTGGAATGTCAGGAGAAACTTTGGCGACAGTGACCATGGGAGAGACTAGTTCGAAGGCTTGACATGGAGTTTCTATAAACTCACCATCCATTTCCACATACTTGAACGAATTCAGGTGACTAACCATAAATTCTTCTTAGCCACAAATAGTAATAATCTTTCCCTTGACTGGATACTTCAATTTCTGGTGGAGGGTGGACGCTGCTGCTCCTGCCCCATGTATCCAGGGGCGTCCAAATAAACAAGAATAGGCGGGTGTGGTACGGTGGGAGAACTGACTATGTGTTTTGCGTTTGTATTAGCAAATGTTTCGGTTGAGCAAGAGTCGCCACCGACTTTTTATTTTATCCTAAGGAAAGGTTTAAAAAGCACAACAAAAACCTTTGAGATTTTTCTTGGGTTCGCGGAGTAGATTATAGAAAGGGAAGGTATTAGCACCCTTTCTATCCATGGTTATCCATGGGCTCTTAGGTACTTGCTTAGATCAACTTGCCTTGGTTTTCAATTGTTTGAAATGGTGCTTTGTGTGTGGCTTTGGAAATGTTTTGAAAAAGATGCCTTGCCTAGGCTACCCTTGTAACAATTCTTTACTCGAATGTTTTACAAAAGGTGTTTGTCTTTTTGAAAAGATGTTTCAAGGTTTTTTGAAAGTTGTTTTGAAAGTGTAGTGATGTGTGAAAAAATAGGCAAGTGTTTTGTTTTGCAAGTTGACAAGTACTTAAGAGCTATCTACTTTAAATTTCTCAAAGATTTTTGTTATGTTTTAACCCTTTTAACAATTTTGTTCCACCATTGAATTTGGTGGACAATCTTGTGTTAGGATGTGGAAGGGACGGGCGCGGGTCATCGTTTAGACCATGATTGCAATAGTGCTAAGTATCCTTGGGCAATTTTTCTTTGAAAGGGACTTGATCATTTTAGGCAACTTTCGAAAGCGTCATCGAGGGACTATGATCATTTGATTGTATTGCTTTGCCCAAAGAGACCTAACATGCAATATGGCCTAATTTTGAAAGGCAACAAGTGGATGTAACCCTAGGGGTGTTAGTGTGCAAGTGTGTTTTATTGCATACAAGAGTTTTTTCTTTGAATTAGGTTTTTCTATTTCATTGATTTTATCTTGCCATACACGTCCTAATTACTAGCAATAAGAAGCGGAAATATGAAATCCTACGCTATTACAACAATTAGGGGAGGGGGATACACATTTGTACATGGGGGGTTTAACGAGAAAAATAGACAAAAAAGAAAATAGCAAAAAACAAGATATAGAGAGAGAGAGAGAGGGAGCCCGCGCGCTGCTGGGAGGTCATCAGAAGTTCTGACTCAGATCCGCTGCCAGATGATCAACCTCTTGGTTAAACTGTATGAGTCAGAACTTCTGACTCTGGCACCTGCAAAACAGAACCTTGTTAGTGGGGAAACCAGAAGTTCTGATTCCCTTGCGCTGCAAGACAGAAGTTTGTTAGTGGAGAAACCAGAAGTTCTGATTCTGCTGAAAAGGCAATAACTCTCAGAGGTTCTGATATCATTGACAGCAAAACAGGCTTCAGATGTGCTAACGTCAAAGTCAGCACTTGGCTTTTCCCTGTACTAATTAGAACATCTGCAATTCTGTTGTTATTCCACAAAACAGGAAACATATTTGGAACAGATCCAGCAAATACAAAAAATGTTTCAGAGGTCAGAACCAACAAGGTCACAGGCAAGTCCTATACTGGCTCAGAACATTCTGAGGTATGAAAATCCTCAGAACATAAACAGCAACAACATGATATCTACATTATGTTTATTTGAGTATGCACAGCTGATGATACTTAACAGCGTGATGAGGGTCAGCAGGTGCTTACCTGACTGTTGGAAAAGTTTGGGGATGAAAGTTAGCTTTTGGCTCTGGTGGTGTTCTGGACAGATTTTCTTTGAAAAGGGGAAGTAAAAGTGTATACGTACGTAGGGTCAGAAGTTTGGAAAGGGTGTTTTTTTTTTGGTTCACAAAGAAAACTGGGTATTTTGATGAAGTTTGAAGGTAAGAACTTCAAAGTTATGAAACAAACTGGAGATTTTGGCAGAGTTTCAGAACGCTGTGTTGCTAAGGGTTGCTGTTTCTCTCTTAGCAATTTTTCTGTTTCTCTTTTGAACGCCCTTTTGCAGTGGTGAAGACTCTCTATTTATAGGCAAAGTTCTTGTGGGTGCCTTGAACATTAAAGCGCCAACAGAGTTTGAATTTTTTCTTTGACAGAAATTCCTGGGAAGTTGTGATAACAGATAGCCTTCAGCCTAGGCTGCAGCAGCAGGCGTAGATTAGGGAGAAGTGACCTCTGAAGTGGGCGGTGGCGCGTAGACCCATGCCAGAATCTGCACAAAAGCGTTTTCCAAGCCACACGTGAATGTTCAAGAGTGGTTGGAAACATTAATGGGCATTAAATGGTGATAAGACCTATCAACATCAATATTCTGGTAATGGAAACCAACATTGAATCAGCAGCGTAAACCATGCTCTGGCCTTGGCTTCCTGTTGTCTTAGTAAGCTCTGGAGATTCTCCTGATTTTCTGATACGTTCCTTGGATTTACTTCTGGACCTCCTGGGCTTAGAGATTCTGTATCAGTGTAACACCCACCCTTCTGACCTTTTCATCTTCTGAATTCAGCATGTTCTGAAGGAGCCTTCAGACTTCCCTGCTTCTCTTGCATTCCTTTAAGAAATTTTGACTGAGCTTGTATAACTGCTGAAAGGGGCATGTTCTGTCTGAGGCTTACATACTGAACCACGTTTACAACTTCTGATTGAGCTGATGTAGCTGCTGAAAAGCCAACTTCTGACTACGCTGAGCCAAGCTTGCAACTTCTGACCGTTTTTATCTGGAATGGGTCCAGAAGTTCTGAAGCGCTGATTTTTTCTTAAACACTCATTTTTTTAGAGAAACGTTCTAAGTACTTATAATTTGATTTTACTCAAGATAAAAGCGTTGTCTTTGGAGCTTGTGAGATCATCTTGCTCTTGTAAGTGGCTTGCTTGGGCAAAAAGATAACTCAGGACTTGGATTTGTTTCAGAGGGACCTTGAAAATCCAAGATGGTTTCCTGAAGAAAGAGAGGGCAAATTTTGGGGTACAACAGTTGCCCCTGTTCAATCTTCTTGAACCTGAAGAGTTAGATTGGCAAGTTTGCCTTTCGCGACTCGAAGGTAAAAGGAGATTGGACACTAGAGTGCCCTTAAATTTGCACTCGTCAAAGCAATGGATGCGGAAATGGGCTTAAAGATGCCATTTGGAGATGGGCTTAAAGATGCCATCTTGAAGGGTGGCAGAATCTTGTCGGGGATGGGCTTTAAAGATGCCATCTGGAATGAAAATCAGAAAGGTGTCCATGTTTTGAACCATCTATGAACTGGGGCTTGAATAAGCAATAGATTGACATCTGTACCTGGAGGCATCCGTAAGCTGTTTTCAAAAGTTGCATCTGAACAAGCGATAGATTAACATCCGTTGTTGGGAGGAATCCATAAACTGTTTTCAGAAGTCTGGAGAAGAATCTGAACAAGCGATAGATTAACATCCGTTGTTGGGAGGAATCCATGAACTGTTTTCAGAAATCTTGAAGTTGAATAAGCAATAGAGCAGTATCCGTTGTTTGGGAAGCGTCCGTAAACTGTTTTCAAAAGTTGCATCTGAACAAGCGATAGATTAACATTCGTTGTTGGGAAGAATCCATAAACTGTTTTCAGAAGTCTGGAGAAGAATCTGAACAAGCGATAGATTAACATCCGTTGTTGGGAGGAATCCATGAACTGTTTTCAGAAATCTTGAAGTTGAATAAGCAATAGAGCAACATCCGTTGTTGGGAAGCGTCCGTAAACTGTTTTCAAAAGTTGCATCTGAACAAGCGATAGATTAACATCCATTGTTGGGAAGAATCCATAAACTGTTTTCAGAAGTCTAGAGAAGAATCTGAACAAGCACTAGGTTAACATCCGTTACTTGGAGAACTCGTGAACTGTTTTCAGAAATCTTAAAGTTGAATAAGCAATAGAGCAACATCCGTTGTTTGGGAAGCGTCCGTAAACTGTTTTCAAAAGTTGCATCTGAACAAGCGATAGATTAACATCAGTTGTTGGGAAGAATCCATAAACTGTTTTCAGAAGTCTGGAGAAGAATCTGAACATGCGCTAGGTTAACATCCGTTACTTGGAGAACCCGTGAACTGTTTTCAGAAATCTTGAAGTTGAATAAAGAACCGGCGTAGGGTTCCCTGATGATGAGCTCGCGTAGAACTGCATCGGGATAAATCTGGAATAAGCATTAGAATGTTGCCATGTCTGGGTCAGATCTGAAATATTCCTGGAAAGAATCTCGGAAGATAATGATCTTAGTCTGTCGACTAGTCTTACCTGAAAAGGTAAAGAGTTAGTTGTATGCAATGTCAGGATGCATGATACAGTGTATGTTATATGATATGAATGTAAATGGATGCGCATGTAAGCTGGAGAGCCATCTTGCAAAGGATAGATGAATCCGAGATGGCTGAAGATAAAAACATCTTGACTGCTGCCGGGAAGAATAATTCCTTGGCGGCTGCTGGGGAAGAGAGTTCCTGATGACTTCTATTGGGGAGTTCCAATCTAATAGACTCATGCTGGGGATGCAAGACTGAGAATCTTCAGTTTGGTGGGAAGTATATCTGGCGACTTTACTGGGGAAATCAAGATTTGTCCTTCCAAAATTCCATGGGGAGAAGGTTCATTAGTCTGGTTCCGCTGGGGATTGATAATTTTGAAGTCTTAGCTCAGCTGGGGATACTGAAACTTAAACTCTGAGGGGAATTGAATTCCGGAGGATTCTCTGGCTGGGGATTGTATTGGTAAGTTATGCTGGGGAACTCTGATGAACTCCGCGGGAGGTAGGAAGCATTTGGCCGGGTGCGATCTTCCGTGGCAGTTAGCTGAGGATAACCCAGTTATAAGCCCTTGTGAGGAATAACTTTGAATAAAACTCGGGTGAGACGTCCGTACTCTGCAGGGGATAAGCCTCTAGAATCCACTGGGGATAAGCTTCAGGGTTTGCTGGGGATATGGATTCCAAATCTCCTGGGGGTTTCCTTTGAAAGGGTATCAAGATATCCAACTGTATCTTCAACCCATCAGTAATCCTTTTTCTTGATTCATAAGGAAATGATCATGTTCAAATGCATATGCCTATTTAACAAAACATTGGACGTTTCTTAAAATAAAACAGATAGTGCAAGAGAAAAAGTGAAAGGAAATGACACAAATTTCTGGGAAGAGTTTTTGTATTAACTTTCTCTGAGTATATTTGTACAACGGAGACAATTATCCTAGTAAGAGGATTTTGTCGTAAATATTGAAAGATTTATACAAAATAAAGATGGCTATGTGAAATAATTCCATGGGATTCCATTCCGCTATAGCCTTCACAACTCTGAATATCTGTCCATTCAATGCTTCGTTTGCCGATGACTGGATCGATCCGAAGCCTGGAACTGGTTGATGAAGAGATTGTCTTTGAAGTGATCCGACGAGACATAGTCATACGCTTTAATTCCCTAACTTTTGCCAGAATCGCCCTTTCGGGTTTTCGATCCACCGGGAAACCCCTTTTTGCCCAAGCCGCCCTTTCGGGTTTTCAACTTGCCGGGTGTACAGATTTTATTTTATTTTATTTTTTTTATTTTTTTTTTATCCCTAACTTTTGCCTGAATCGCCCTTTCGGGTTTTCGATCCACCGGGAAACCCCTTTTTGCCTAAGCCGCCCTTTCGGGTTTTCGACTTGTCGGGTTATTTTATGCGTAGTATCTTTTGACTATGTCTGCGTTCGCAGGGTGCGGCAAATCGTCGCCGTCCATGGTGGTCAGAATCATTGCACCACCAGAAAATATGCTCTTGATCACAAATGGTCCTTCATATCTAGGAGTCCATTTGCCCCTGGGATCACTTTGTGGCAAGATAATCCGCTTGATTACGAGATCTCCGACTTGATACACTTGACGTATGACTTTCTTATTGAAGGCCTTGATCATCCGTTTTTGATACGTCTGACCATGGCATATAGCAGCAAGTCGTTTCTCGTCAATCAGGTTGAGTTGATCAAGTCGGGTCTGCATCCAATCATCTTCATTCAAACCTGCATCCTTCATAATCCTTAGAGAAGGAATCTGAACTTCCATAGGCAAGACAGCTTCCATGCCATATACCAAAGAAAATGGGGTTGCCCCGGTTGAAGTACGTGCCGTCGTACGGTATCCATGCAGAGCAAACGGTAACATCTCATGCCAGTCTTTGTAAGTGACTGTCATTTTCTGAATGATCTTCTTAATGTTTTTGTTCGCAGCTTCAACAGCACCGTTCATCTTCGGCCGATAGGGAGATGAATTGTGATGATAAATCTTGAATTGTTCGCACAAAGCGGTGATCATTGTGTTATTCAGATTTGTGCCGTTGTCTGTGATGATCCTGTCTGGAACACCATACCGACATATGAGATTTTGCTTGATGAAGCGGGCAACCACATTTTTAGTAATAGAGGCGAAGGAAGCTGCTTCGACCCATTTGGTGAAATAGTCAATAGCCACCAGGATGAAGCGATGTCCATTGGAGGCCGTGGGCTTGATCTCCCCAATCATGTCAATGCCCCACATTGCAAAGGGCCACGGAGCAGTCAGAACGTTGAGAGGAACCAGAGGGATATAAACTTTGTCAGCGTAGACTTGACATTTGTGGCAAGTACGGGAATGTTGATGGCAGTCAGCTTCCATGGTAGACCAGTAATAGCCTGCCCTTAGGATCTTTTTAGCCATTGTATGCCCGCTCAAGTGAGTGCCAAATGTGCCGCTGTGCATATCAGTCATAATCAACTCTGCTTCAGCTTTGTCTACGCATCGGAGTAACACACAATCATGGCTTCGTTTGTAAAGGATGCCGTTGCTCAGGAAGAATTTAGCAGCGAATTTCCTTAAGAACTTCTTGTCATTTACGGAAGCTCCTTCGGGATAATCTCTAGTCTCGAGATACCTTTTGATCTCATGGAACCAAGGTTGTTCCACTATTTCTTCGGTATTAATCTCGTGACAATGCGCAGGTTCATCCATTCGCTCAATGGTGATTTGGGGAGCCTCGTTATCCCAGTTGAGTTTAAACATGGAGGACATTGTAGCTAGAGCATCTGCTAGCTGATTCTCTTCTCGCGGGAAATGCTCGAAGGTAACTTGCTCGAAATGAGGCAACAACGTCAGGACATGTTCTTTGTATGGGATAAGATTAGGATGCTTGGTATCCCACTCTCCTTTAATTTGACTGATAACCAAAGCCGAGTCCCCGAATACGATCAAAGATTTGATCCCCAAGTCTATAGCAGCCTTGAGACCAAAGATGCAAGCTTCATACTTAGCCATGTTGTTTGTGCAGTTGAAGCAAAGTCGGGCCGTGAAAGGGGTGTGACAGCCTTCCGGAGAAATGAGTACCGCGCCGATACCGTTTCCAAGTGCATTTGAAGCACCATCGAAGTACAGGGTCCATCGGGATCCCTCTTCGGGTCTGTCATACGGTCTGTCACCTTCAATGTTGTCCAAATTCATGATGTCCTCGTCTGGGAAGTCGAATCTCATGGGTTGATAATCTTCGATAGCTTGATGAGCCAGATGGTCAGCTAGTACACTCCCTTTTACAGCTTTTTGGGTGGTGTATTGTATGTCATACTCAGTCAGGATCATTTGCCATCTAGCTATCCTTCTAGATAAGGTGGGCTTTTCAAAGATATACTTGATAGGATCCATTTTGGAGATCAACAAGGTGGTATGAGTCAACATATACTGTCTTAGTCGGCGAGCAGCCCATACCAAAGCGCAGCAAGTTTTCTCGAGCAGTGAGTAGCGAGTCTCACAGTCGGTAAACTTTTTGCTAAGGTAATAAATAGCATGCTCTTTTCGAACAGACTCGTCATGCTGGCCCAAAACACACCCCATTGAGTTATCCAAAATGGTCAGATACATGATCAATGGTCTTCCTTCGACGGGTGGCATTAGAATAGAAGGTTCTAGCAAATACTCCTTGATTCTATCAAAAGCAGCTTGGCAATCGTCGTTCCATTCGACTACCTGATCTTTCTTCAAGAGTTTGAAAATTGGCTCACAGGTAGAAGTCAGATGGGAGATGAATCTGGCAATATAGTTCAAACGCCCCAAGAACCCTCTAACCTCCTTTTCAGTACGGGGAGCAGGCATTTCTTGTATTGCTTTCACTTTTGATGGATCGACTTCAATGCCTTTGTTGCTTACAATGAATCCCAGGAGTTTACCAGACCTAACTCCAAAAGTGCATTTACTTGGATTCAGCCTGAGCTTGTATTCTTTTAATCTGGCAAACAGCTTCTCTAGATGTTCAAGGTGCTCTTCCTCTATTTGTGACCGAGCTATCATATCGTCTACGTAAACTTCAATCTCATGATGTATCATATCATGAAACAAAGCTACCATGGCGCGTTGATAAGTTGCCCCTGCGTTCTTCAACCCGAACGGCATCACCTTGTAATAGAAAGTGCCCCATTGTGTGACAAAAGTTGTTTTCTCCATATCCTCGGGGGCCATTTTGATTTGATTGTAGCCCGAGAATCCATCCATGAAGGAAAACACTTTATGCTGAGCTGTATTGTCGATTAAAATGTCAATGTGTGGAAGTGGAAAATCATCTTTGGGGCTGGCCCTATTCAAATCCCGGTAGTCCACACACATCCTGACTTTGCCATCTTTCTTAGGTACTGGCACGATGTTAGCGACCCATTGAGGATAGGACGTAACAGCCAGGAAGCCAGCATCGAATTGCTTCATTACTTCTGCCTTGATCTTTTCAGACATGTCAGGCCTCATTCGGCGGACTTTTTGCTTGATCGGTGGACAATCCTTTCTTGTGGGGAGACGGTGAACCACGATGTCTGTGTCTAAACCCGGCATGTCTTCATAAGACCAAGCGAAGATTTCAACATACTCATTCAACAACTGTATCAGGCGTTCCTTGATATTTGGTTCCAGATTGGCACCCACTTGTACCTCCTTCCGGTCTTCCTCGGTTCCCAAATTAACAGTTTCCAATGACTCTTCGTGCGGTAAGATGGCCCTTTCCTCTTGCTGTAGAAGTCTGGCTAGTTCCCCTGGTACTTCACAACCTTCGTCATCTTCATACTTGGCTTGATTGACCAGATCTTCAGAGTTATTGAAGGATATAGCAGAATTGTCACCCATGGAATCCGGAGTGGATGGGTACCTGCATTTGTGAGTGTGGGTGTGTGTAAGGGATAGCCATCCTTAAACAAAAAATGCAAAAGGAAAGAAAATGAACACAAGCAGTTTATCAAATGAAAAACGTCCAATGAATCATTAAACATGGCATATGGATATGAAAGATAATCAAAACCCTTACAAATGGACCTACATGCCCCGGGCAAGACATGAGGTGAAAAGATAGTGTACGGATTGTTTGAAAATAAATATTACAGACCAAATAGGAAATGTTTAACAGATAAATTACTGATGAATATAAGTGATGGGGACAAAGTCTTTTGCCTCCCAGTTGCACAATCCTCCTTTGACAGTTGGGTAAATCCACTCTTCGATGTTGCTCTCTTTGTCTTCATCCTCCAAAGCGTTGATTCCGTAGGGAGAAATTTTGACTGGCGCCCTTTCAATCTTTGAACAGCGCATATCTTTCTGGCCTGAGGCAGTGAACCCTAATCCAAATTTGTCGGTCTTATGTGGAATATCAGGCAACTGCCCCCATGCTGAATTCTTCCCTTCCTTTATTGCGGCCCTTGCGTCTTCCAGCGATGCCATCCTGTCCATTTGACTCGGTGTCTCAGCTGCCAACTTTGCTACTGTTATTTCCGGAAGGACTTCTTCGAAATGCTGAAAAGGCGTCTCAATGAACTCCCCTTCTACCTCCACGTACCGGAAAGAATTCAAGTGGCTAATCATGTACTCCTCTTCACCATGGACAATAATGATCTTTCCTTTGACAGGGTACTTCAACATCTGATGTAAGGAGGAGGTGACTGCCCCAGCGTGGTGTATCCAAGGCCTACCCAGCAAGCAAGAGTATGACAGACGGATGTCCATCACATAGAAAGTAGATTTAAACACCTCAGTGCCTATCTTGATGGGAATTTCAACCTCCCCATGGACCATTCTCTTCGAACCATCGAAAGCTCTGACAATAATATCACTCGGCTTCAACTCCAACCCTTCACAATATAGTCGGTCCAAGGCCTTCTTAGGCAGTACATTCAGCGACGAGCCAGTGTCGACCAAGACATGTGCGAGAGTGGTTCCTCGACACTCGACTGAAATGTGCAAAGCATCATTGTGGTTTCTACCTTTAGGAGTTAGGTCGGCATCAGAGAAACCTAATCCATTGTCCGCGGTAAGGCTAGCCACGCAATTTTGAAATTGATCTACAGAGGTTTCCTGGGGAACATGGGCTGCCTTCAGGAATTTTATCAGGGCTTTAGCGTGTGCTTCTGAGCAAAGTAGCAGTGCCAACATGGAGATCTTTGAGGGGGTTTTCCCCAGTTGTTCTACCACATCGTAATCACTCCTTTTAATTATCTTTAAGATCTCATCCATTTCCTTCTTGGAGGTTTCTGGGATGACCAAGGGTTGAGCCCTCGTCCTGACGAGCTCATCTTGGATTCCCTTACCTTTGTCAGCAGTGGTAAGAGGGACAGTACTAGGAACAACAACGTCTTCAATCAAAGGGGTTCTAGCAGAGAGTTTTATTGGTGCAGGGACGACCTTGTCGGAAGATGAGGGTCCAAAGATTGCTCTTGGAGGGGCAATCTCTGGAGAAAATATTCTCCCGCTCCTGGTGATTTTGCTCGTGCCTGCAATGTTACCAATGCTGGCTTCTTCATCATCCGAACTTTCTTCAGTTATTTCGATTTGTTTAATACCATGGTAATAGACGTCACCGCCATAGTTCCATGGTATTGACTTCTCAGAAACATAGGGAACGGGCCCTGGCATTGTTATCTTCAAAGGAACAGACTTCGTAGCTGGTGTAATCTTAACAGGTTTTTTGACGGCCTTGGAAAGATTAGCGTGAATGGTTATGATTGAGACATCTTCAGTATGGGTTGGAGTAGCAGAAACTTTTTCAAACAAAATTTGTCGACTATCCACAAGGCCTTGGATGCCTTTCTTCAATAACGGACAATCAAACGGCAGAGAGTAACAACAATAGCAGTCTTCTTTACATCCCGGGAAGATACCGGCCCTTAACAGGTTCAACTTGATGGTTAACAATGGAGTTATCAGATCATTGACATCAGCAACATACAAATCTTCTTCAATGGCATTGACATTTCGGCCGTGCTTCGGCATGGGTGCAGAAATCACATTAGGCTTCTCCGGAGCGTCAAACTCCACCTCCCTCGCCTCTATCAGGTCTTGGATTTTATGCTTGAGTGCCCAACAATCATTGGTGTCCTGTCCGACACTGTCAGAATGGTAGGCGCATTTAGCATTAGGATGATAATGTGGAGAGGACGTATTCACATTCTTTGGTGCCTCTTTGATGGTGGCAAGATTCAATTTTAACAGATGGGGAAGCACTTACGCTGGAGTCATATTAATACGGGTGAACTGCCGTTGTGGCCGTTCCACCCGTTGTTGATTTGGTCTGGACTGGTTATAGCGAGGCTGCTCACTTGAAGGATTTTGAATCATTACGGCCCCCACAGTTGGCCGATGCTTCGTCTTTCCTGCTCTTCTCTGAGAATATACCACAGCTGTTTCCTTCTTAAAAGGCTTCTTCTCAACACTTGCAGCAACACCCTTCTGAATCTTTCCTGACCTGATGCCAGCTTCTATTCTTTCGCCTGTTAAGATCAAATCGGTAAACCCCGCGGAAGAGTTACCAATCAGATGATTGAAAAATGGCCCATATAGGGTCCCGAGAAACATATCAACAAGCTCGCGGTCGGTTAAAGGAGGCTGAACCCTGCCAGCCAAATCCCTCCATTTTTGTGCATATTCTTTGAATCCTTCGCCTGATCCTAATGACATACCCTGAAGTTGGGTACGAGTAGGAGCAAGGTCAGAATTGTACTGGTATTGTTTGTAAAAGGCGGTGGCCAAGTCTTCCCAATTTCGGACGCTGGTTCCCTCTAGCTGATAAAACCACTCCAATTGAGCTCCAGAAAGGCTGTCTTGAAAGAAATGAATCCAAAGATTTTTATCTGCCGTATAGGGTTGGATCTTTCTCACGTAGGACTTGAGATGCATTTTGGGACAGGACAGCCCATCATACCTCACAAACACTGGCACTTTGAACTTTGGGGGAATCACTATCCCGGCGACCAAACCCAAGTCTTCAAAATCCAAACCCGATACTCTCTGTAGCTCCATGGCGGCCAACCTGTTTTCTAGCCCTTTGTATTTATCATCAGCTGGAGGGTATTGTTGATCAGAATAATCTTCATCCTCTTCAACCTCCTCTTCTTCCACATCGGACTCGGAAGGTACCGCAGCCCCACCTCCTTTGCTGGTTCCTTCATCAGAAGTAGGAGGAAATTCAAGCACTCTACGAGCTTCTCCGTCAAATCTTCTCCCCAAAGTAGCCACCCCGAGTCTCTTTTTCTTCTTTTTCACTGGGTCTTTGTTCCCCAGTTGGGTCTTGATATCCTCCTGACCCTTAGCTAAGGTCATTAGGAGCTGCTGGAACTGTGCATTTTGAGCTTGTAGGTCTTTGACTGTTTGCTCGAGATCCATCCTACTGACATAAACAGCAGACAGATAAGGAAACCTGGAGTGAGACCTGCTTATGCACATGATGAATGATATGCTTATGTATGCAATGCATTCAAGGATTTAGAACATTCAAAATTGTTGCAGACAAAGAAAAACGCACGTCATATTAATAAGAAGAAATTTGTTAGTACATAAATGCCCCATGGGCCAAATATTACAAAATGACCTCTCAAGGCAGAAAGACATTGCGCATCCTCTTTAGTGCGATGTAGGTGTTGAGGGCCTCTTGCTCATGGAGTCGGCGGGTAAGTTCTAAAACCTTCTTCTCACTAGCGTAGAAGTTGGCTTCAAAAGTGTTCCGTTCCTCCTTGAGCTGAATCCAACTTTTCTGCATTTCCTCCCACGATGTAGGCATGTCAGGATGTAGGATGGTATAGGGAACCTCTCCTTCCTTGACGGGCTCTTTAATCACAGGGAGAACATGAGGATAAGGCATCATCAGACTTTGGGCTCTGGCTCGTACCCACTTGAGATAAGGCTCAAGAGGGATGGAGTTCTTGTGTCCCAGAGTCTTGCTATCAACCTTGTTGGGTCTTCCCCAAGCTCTGATGAATCTTTGGCGAAGTCCTTGCGCATCGTTGTCGAAGTCAAAAACTAGGTCAGGAATCAACATGTCATGAGGGCCCTCCCTCCGTGCATATCCAAATTGCCTCAAAGCTAGGCAAGGGTTGTAGGTGATACCTCCTCTGATTCCAAGTAAAGGAACATTAGGAAACTCTCCACAACGATCGATGATGATGACATTTTCTCTGGACCGAGAACACCAATGTACATCAGAGTGAGTAAGAGTCATCAACCGTTGGGACCACCTTGAGCCTTGGTTATTCTTTAAGACAGATTGTGGAAGGTGCGAAATAAACCACCTTGCAAGGAGAGGAGTACAGCACATGAGAACACCCCTCTTTCTCATTGTTCGTGTGTAAAATGAGTGAAGAATGTCCCCAAGCAATGTTGGTATTGGATTTCTGGACAAGAAGATTTTGACAGCGTTGACATCTACCAATTGGTCAGGATTTGGGAACAAGACCAACCCATAGATTAGGAGTGCCACAATTTCTTCAAAGGCTTGTAGGTCCAATGAATTCCAACATTCTTGTGCCTTTTCAACCAAGAATTTTGCTAAGAATCCTTTGACGCCGCTTCTGGTTTCCCAATGCCCCTTGATGTCGGATGGTTGTAGATGTAATGCTCGAGCAACATCTTCCGGCTTTGGTTCCTTTTCCGTACCGTTGAAGGGTAGTTGATTAAGGATAGGAATTCTCAAGAGTTGAGAAAATTCCTCCAAAGTGGGCACCAATTGGTAGTCGGGGAAAGTGAAACAGTGGTGAAGAGGGTCAAAGAATTGGAATAGCACTTTCATCATGTCTTCTTCAATGTTGGTGTTGACTAAGCTGAGCAGTCTACCATGTCTTTCACTGAAGGATGAGTTTTCCGGAATTCTTGAGGTGAGCTCCTTGAGTTGAGGAGAGATTCTCACAAGGTTGACTTGAACGGTGTTTCTGCGAGGAATTTCCATGACCTACAAAACAAGAACAAAGATGAAGATCCAAACCCTTGAAATGGTTAGTGAATGCATATGATGTTTTATGATGTTTATGATGTATGCACAAAACATATGTGCAAGCAAATCACACCAAACCCTAGTTTCAGGCTTGCATGGGGTTTCATAGGTAAGTACCCTCTTGAGTGTAGTTGGCTTAAAAACCTGTCCTATAAATAGTAACCGGGTTCTAAGGAGCTCAATATCACGGGATTATTTTCATTGTTCATTGTTTTGGTTTAGCCACTTAACTAGCGACCAAAATATTCCAAGAAAACAACCCTTAATGAGTGTAGTATCGAGTATCTACCAACTTCGGACTGCACCAAAGCCGGTCATCTCACTACCCCTAATAAAAGGCCAAGATGGTCAAGTAAGGTTCTAGGTCATTAGTGCTTAGTGACATCACTCAGCGGCCCCGTACTCTCCTTGATTGAACTCAAGGGTTACCGGTACTCACAAATATGTCGCACTAATATAGCTATTGCTTCGACCGTGTCGGTATACCCCGCACAGTTTCCACAACGTATTGCTATCTATGAAATGTTCCCCAAAATCTGGGTGTAGGATTGCAAACCCAAACAAGAGAGCCAAAGTATAAAGCAAACAATTCAAACAATCAGTCATGCAAGAGGGTGATCTAAGCCCTAAGGTTACTCCACTTTTAAAGTTTTATCCCCAACAGAGTCGCCAGTTCTGTGGTACGGTGGGAGAACTGACTATGTGTTTTGCGTTTTTATTCGCAAATGTTTCAGTAGAGCAAGAGTCGCCACCGACTTTTTATTTTATCCTAAGGAAAGGTTTAAAAAGCACAGCAAAAACCTTTGAGATTTTTCTTGGGTTCGGGGAGTAGATTATAGAAAGGGAAGGTATTAGCACGCTTTCTATCCATGGTTATCCATGGGCTCTTAGGTACTTGCTTAGATCAACTTGCCTTGGTTTTCAATTGTTTGAAATGGTGCTTTGTGTGTGGCTTTGAAAATGTTTTGAAAAAGATGCCTTGCCTAGGCTACCCTTGTAAAAATTCTTTACTCGAATGTTTTACAAAAGGTGTTTGTCTTTTTGAAAAGATGTTTCAAGGTTTTTTGAAAGTTGTTTTGAAAGTGTAGTGATGTGTGAAAAAATAGGCAAGTGTTTTGTTTTGCAAGTTGACAAGTACTTAAGAGCTATCTACTTTAAAGTTCTCAAAGATTTTTGTTATGTTTTAACCCTTTTAACAATTTTGTTCCACCATTGAATTTGGTGGACAATCTTGTGTTAGGATGTGGAAGGGACGGGCGCGGGTCATCGTTTAGACCATGATTGCAATAGTGCTAAGTATCCTTGGGCAATTTTTCTTTGAAAGGGACTTGATCATTTTAGGCAACTTTCGAAAGCGTCATCGAGGGACTATGATCATTTGATTGTATTGCTTTGCCCAAAGAGACCTAACATGCAATATGGCCTAATTTTGAAAGGCAACAAGTGGATGTAACCCTAGGGGTGTTAGTGTGCAAGTGTGTTTTATTGCATACAAGAGTTTTTTCTTTGAATTAGGTTTTTCTATTTCATTGATTTTATCTTGCCATACACGTCCTAATTACTAGCAATAAGAAGCGGAAATATGAAATCCTACGCTATTACAACAATTAGGGGAGGGGGATACACATTTGTACATGGGGGGTTCAACGAGAAAAATAGACAAAAAAGAAAATAGCAAAAAACAAGATATATATAGAGAGAGAGAGGGAGCCCGCGCGCTGCTGGGAGGTCATCAGAAGTTCTGACTCAGATCCGCTGCCAGATGATCAACCTCTTGGTTAAACTGTATGAGTCAGAACTTCTGACTCTGGCACCTGCAAAACAGAACCTTGTTAGTGGGGAAACCAGAAGTTCTGATTCCCCTGCGCTGCAAGACAGAAGTTTGTTAGTGGAGAAACCAGAAGTTCTGATTCTGCTGAAAAGGCAATAACTCTCAGAGGTTCTGATATCATTGACAGCAAAACAGGCTTCAGATGTGCTAACGTCAAAGTCAGCACTTGGATTTTCCCTGTACTAATCAGAACATCTGCAATTCTGTTGTTATTCCACAAAACAGGAAACATATTTGGAACAGATCCAGCAAATACAAAAAATGTTTCAGAGGTCAGAACCAACAAGGTCACAGGCAAGTCCTATACTGGCTCAGAACGTTCTGAGGTATGAAAATCCTCAGAACATAAACAACAACAACATGATATCTACATTATGTTTATTTGAGTATGCACAGCTGATGATGCTTAACAGCGTGATGAGGGTCAGCAGGTGCTTACCTGACTGTTGGAAAAGTTTGGGGGTGAAAGTTAGCTTTTAGCTCTGGTGGTGTTCTGGACAGATTTTCTTTGAAAAGGGGAAGTAAAAGTGTATACGTACGTAGGGTCAGAAGTTTGGAAAGGGTGTTTTTTTTTTGGTTCACAAAGAAAACTGGGTATTTTGATGAAGTTTGAAGGTAAGAACTTCAAAGTTATGAAACAAACTGGAGATTTTGGCAGAGTTTCAGAACGCTGTGTTGCTAAGGGTTGTTGTTTCTCTCTTAGCAATTTTTCTGTTTCTTTTTTGAACGCCCTTTTGCAGTGGTGAAGACTCTCTATTTATAGGCAAAGTTCTTGTGGGTGCCTTGAACATTAAAGCGCCAACAGAGTTTGAATTTGTTCTTTGACAGAAATTCCTGGGAAGTTGTGATAACAGATAGCCTTCAGCCTAGGCTGCAGCAGCAGGCGTAGATTGGGGAGAAGTGACTTCTGAAGTGGGCGGTGGCGCGTAGACCCATGCCTGAATCTGCACAAAAGCATTTTCCAAGCCACACGTGAATGTTCAGGAGTGGTTGGAAACATTAATGGGCATTAAATGGTGATAAGACCTATCAACATCAATATTCTGGTAATGGAAACCAACGTTGAATCAGCAGCGTAAACCATGCTCTGGCCTTGGCTTCCTGTTGTCTTAGTAAGCTCTGGAGATTCTCCTGATTTTCTGATACGTTCCTTGGATTTACTTCTGGACCTCCTGGGCTTAGAGATTCTGTATCAGTGTAACACCCACCCTTCTGACCTTTTCATCTTCTGAATTCAGCATGTTCTGAAGGAGCCTTCAAACTTCCCTGCTTCTCTTGCATTCCTTTAACAAATTCTAACTGAGCTTGTATAACTGCTGAAAGGGGCATGTTCTGTCTGAGGCTTACATACTGAACCACGTTTACAACTTCTGATTGAGCTGATGTAGCTGCTGAAAAGCCAACTTCTGACTACGCTGAGCCAAGCTTGCAACTTCTGACCGTTTTTATCTGGAATGGGTCCAGAAGTTCTGAAGCGCTGATTTTTTCTTAAACACTCATTTTTTTAGAGAAACGTTCTAAGTACTTAGAATTTGATTTTACTCAAGATAAAAGCGTTGTCTTTGGAGCTTGTGAGATCATCTTGCTCTTGTAAGTGGCTTGCTTGGGCAAAAAGATAACTCAGGACTTGGATTTGTTTCAGAGGGACCTTGAAAATCCAAGATGGTTTCCTGAAGAAAGAGAGGGAAAATTTTGGGGTACAACAGCGGGACGTATATCCATCACGTAAAAGGTAGAGTTGAAAACTTGCGAACCAACTTTAATGGGGAGATCAACTTCTCCAAGTACCATCCTCTTGGATCCATCAAAAGCCCTCACAACTATGTCACTTGGCTTTAGCACCAAACTGTTGCAATCTAATCGATCTAAGGCACCTTTGGGTAAGACATTTAGAGAGGACCCTGTATCCACCAAGACATGGGCCAAAATAGTTCCTTTGAATTCAATAGAGACATGCAAAGCCTTGTTATGATTCCTTCCAACTGGTGACAAGTCAACATCAGAGAACCCCAATTTGTTGTTGACAGTCAGACTCGCCATACATTTTTCAAATTGATCGGTTGTGGCCTCTTGAGGAACATACGCTTTCTTCAAAAAATTGAATAAAGCTTGGGCATGAGCATCAGAACAAGGCAACAAAGACAACATAGAGATTTTGGAGGGGGTTTTCCCCAGTTGCTCTACTATCTTGAAATCACTCTTTTTTTTAATCTTCAAGATTTCCTCCATTTCTTGGGTGGAAGGTTCCTCAGCAGCAATGTCTTTGGCAGGCGCCTCTATCCCAGCAGGCTCGATCACTTTCTCCTTACCCCTAGTGTCAGTACTAGGCTTATCAATGGTAATGCGAACATGTGTCGTTGTAGTAGTTAGAGGTGAAATGTTAGGAGAGAAAATCCTCCCCGTTCTCGTTACCCTGCTAGAACCAGCAATGTTTGTAACATCATTAGTCTTGTCTTCATTGATCCAGGAATCTTGCTTAATTCCGTGATAGTAAACTTCAGCGCCGTAATTCAAGGGACTACTTTGTCAGAGAAGTAAGGAATCGGCCCAGGAGCAGTAATTATCAAGGGAGAAATCGTTGGTTCGTTAGAAATCCTAATAGGACCATTTGAAGAGATCCTAAGAGGCTTGTTGGAAATTGTTATGATGGAAATGTCTTCAGCTTTATCGGTCAAACTTTTGATGGACGAAGTTCTTTCAAACAAGATCTCATGACTATTTATCAGGCATTGAACACCTTATTTCAGCCATTTGCATCTATTAACTTGTTCGGTGCAACAATTAAAGTCTTTCAAATAGCCAGGGAAAACCCTAGCTCTCAGCATGTTCTTTTTAACAACGGCCATCGGAGTAGTCAAATCTTTAATGGAGGAAACAAAAACAGTGTCTTCAATTGCATTGTCACCTTTGCCATGATTTGGTATTGGTGCAGTTATAACATTAGGAGTTGTAGGTGGATTAAAATCAATAGTTTTGTTGTCGATAAGATCTTGAATCTTGTTTTTTAGAGCCCAACATTGATCATTATCATGCCCGAGGCTATTGGAGTGATAGGCGCATTTGGTGTTAGGATTGTATTTCAGAGATGAAACATTGGGATTTGATGGTAGATCATTCAATGTTACCAAGTTGGCCTTCAACAGGTGTTGCAAGGCTTGGGACAGTGACATGTTAATCTTCGTGAACTGTCTTCTTGGAACCTCAGACCTTTGATGGTTGGCTTGTTATGGTTGTCTTTGAGTAGATGGAGGGTTGGAGATCAAAAAACCATTAACATATGGACGATGATCCTTCTTGGCATGGGCCCTTGACCCATATACAACATTGGCTTCTTTATGGTGTTTGATGTAGAAGCAGATTCCATGGGAATTTTTCCACTCTTGATACCACTCTCGACCCGTTCACCAGTCAGAATTAACTCTGAAACCGGACGATGAGCTCCCAATTAACAAGTTAAAAATTGGGCCAGTTAATGTTCCCATGAACATATCCACCAGCCCCCTATCCATCAATGGTGGTTGTACTCTACCAGCAAGGTCTCTCCATTTTTGTGCATATTCTTTAAAACCTTCATTGGAACCCATTGTCATTTCTTGTAATTGAACCCTAGTCGGTGCTAAATCGGTGTTGTACTGATATTGGCAGTAAAAAGTGGTGGCCAGATCTTCCCAAGTTTGAATGTTGGAACCCTCCAACTGGTAAAACCATTCTAATTGAGTCCCAGATAGACTCTCTTGAAAGAAGTGTACCCGGGGTTTCTTGTCAGTGGTATGTGGTTGTATTTTGCGGACATATGACCTCAAATGAAGATTTGTGCATGAAACGCCTTCGTACTTAGCAAATATTGGAATTTTGAATTTTTGGGGAATAACAACCCCAGGTACCAAGCCCAAATCACCAAAATCCAAGCCAGGTACAACTTGAATTTCCACAACTTTCAATCTGTCTTCCAGTTGCTTGTACTTATCCTCAGCCGGTGGATACTGTTCATCAAAGTAATCTTCATCCTTAGAAGCTTGATTGTTTGCAATCCCAACACAGGTGCTCCTTGTATCTTCATTCTGATTCTCATCCTCCTCGGAGGAGTCTTCTTCCACTTGAACATGTCGGATGGGGCCCTTGAATCTCTTCCCCATGTTGATTACGACTTTCTTCTTCTTCTTTGCAACCAGAAGTGACATCAGTTCTTGCTGTCCTTTGGCCAAGGTGAGCAAAGTTTCTTGAAATTGACAATTTTGCTACTGCGAGTCTTTCACGGTCTGCTCGATATCCATCTTACTGAAATAAACTGTAGAAAGATGAGGAAACCTGTGTCTGAAAACCTGCTTATGTTATGATGCATGAAATGCGTATGCAAATGATTTCAAGGATTTTTAAGATTTAAATTTGTTTAGACAAAGAGGGAACAAACATTAATTGCATTAATAAGTTCAAACCGTTACAAGATGCCTCTTGGGCTTACAATGGAAGAAACAAAGATAATACAAAATAAACTCCTAAAAAAGGACTCAAGCTACCCATGAGCGCATCCTCTTCGATGTAATGTAGGCATTCAAACTCCGCTCTTCGTGAAGTTATCTCGTGAGTTCCAAAACCTTCTTCTCACTTGCGTAGAACTGGGTTTCAAAGGTATCTCACTCTCCTTTGAGTTGAATCCATGATCTTTGCAACTCCTCGAAATTAGTCGACATGTCAGGATGGAGAATAGTGTAGGGAACATCTCCCTTGACAATATGCTCCATGATGATAGGTAGAATGGCCTCATAAGGCATCATGAGACTTTAAGCGCAAGCTCGCACCCACTTGAGATAAGGCTCCAAAGTAATGGAGTTCTTATGCCCCAATGTCTTGCTATCAACTTTGTTCACCATTCCCCAAGATCGTACAAATCTTTGATGGTAACCTTGGACATTGTTCTCATAGTCAAATGCAATTCCTTGGACAAGTGCATCATGAGGACCATCCCTCCTAGAATACCCAAATTGTTGCAAAGCCAAACAAGGATTATAAATAATACGCCCATAATTCCAAGGAGAGGGACATTAGGGAACACCAATGAATATCCGAATTCCTGAGTGACATCAACCTATTATACTATCTCATGACTTGCTCATTCTTAAAAATAGATCGAGGTAGGTGCGAAATAAACCACCTAGCCAACAAAGGAGTGCAACACATAAGAATTCCTCTTCTCTTCATGGTGCGAGTGTGAAGAGAATGCAAGATATCTCCAAGCAAGGTAGGCACCGGGTTACGAGATAGAAAAAATTTAACCTCATTCACATCTATGAGTTGGTCCGGGTCAGGAAACAGTACCATCCCATATATTAGAAGAGCTAACACTTCTTCAAAAGCTTGTAAATCCAGAGCCTCCCAAAAAAGTTGAGCCTTCTCAACCAGAAACTTGGCTAGAAATCCTTAAACACCATTTCTTGTTTTCCAATTTGCCACAAAGTCAGACCGTTGCAAATGTAAAGCTAGAGCAATCTCCTCAGGTCTTGGGTATTTTTCAATACCAGTGAAGGGTATTTGATCAAGAATAGGCACCCCCAAGAGTTGATAAAATTGTTCCATGGTTGGCACTAGTTGGTAATCAGGAAATGTGAAGAAATGGTGCTTAGGATCAAAGAATTGGAAAAGGACATGTACCATATCCTCTTCAAAGTTTGTGGTAACCAAGTTGACGAGACGACCTTACTTCTTGGTGAACGGAGAATCATTGGGAAACCTTGATGCTAATTCCTTAAGTTGAGGAGGCACTTTCATAAGGTTGATTCAGATAGTATTTCTTTGCATGGAAGCCATGTCCTATAAAACAACTCAAAGATAAATCACAAAGTCCTTGAAATGGTTAGTGCAAATGGAGTGGTATGATATCATGATGTTATGTACATGTAATCATATACACGCACACAAACAAGTCCTTAGGTTTAGGCTTACATGGGGTTTATAGGTAAGTACCCTCTTGAAGTTTAGTTGGTTCAACTTGTCCTAGAAAGTAATCAAGTTCTAGGGGATCTCAATATCATTGATATTTCTTTATTGGACATTTATTCAGTGCAAGCCTATTTTTTGGCGACCGAAATATCCTAAAAGTCAAATCTCAATGAGCGTAGTATCAAGTATCAACCAACTTCAGACTGCACCAAAACCGGCTATCTCACTACTTCATAATGGCCAAGTTGTTCAATTAAAGGTTCTAAGGTTTGTTAGTGCTTCATGACACCACACATCGGCCTCGTATTCTCCTTAATCATCTATAAGGGATACCAGTACCCACAAATGTGTCTCACTAACATAGCTATTGTCTCAACCATATTGGTCTACACCATACAGTCTCCACAATTTTTGCTATTTACCTAATGATATTCCCAGATCCGGGTAGAGGATCAATACAAACCCAAACAAGGACACATAAATGTAAAGAAAACAAATCAAACAATGAAATCATTTAAATATGATCTAGTCTCTAAGGTAACCCCACTTTTAAACAAAGTCCCCAACAGAGTCGCCAGTTCTATAATACAGTGGGAGAACCGACTTGGTGTTTTGTGTTTTATCACAATTGTCGCGGATAGCAAGAGTCACCACCAAATTTTCTTTTATCCAATAAAGGAAATGGTGAAAATAATAGGAAAGACGTTTTGAGAATTTTCTTGAGTTCGGGGGGTAGGTTATGAAAATGGAAGGTGTTAGCACCCTTTTCATCCGTAGTTATCTACGGGCTCTTAGTTGCTAGCTCACTTTGAAAATGCTTTGTTTGAAATGTGTTTGTAATTGGTTTTGAAAGTATTTTTGAAAAGTTCCTTTGTTTAGGCAAACATTGTAATGATTCCCGTCTCTATAAGAATGTATTCAAAGTGTGGACTTTTGAAAATATTTTGTTTTGAAAATGTTGGTGTGTTTTGAAAGATGTTGTTTTGAAAATGTTGTGATCAAGCAACTATGAATGTTCTACCTACTCAAAAGGGTCTTAGTTATTTTCCTCCTCCTTTAGATGTTGATATCTTACCATTGATTGATAAGAATCCCTATCGTTGGATGTGAAGGGACGGGCGTGGGTCGTCGTATAGTCATATAAGGAAACCTATGAGACGCTTTAGCAATTGTCGTGAGGGACTAAGATCATTTTATAAAGGCAACATCGAAGGGTCATTGAGGGACTACGGTATTTTTATCAAGGGTCTTTGCTAAAGCGTCCCACATTCGAGGGAGATGACTATCGAGGCAATAAGCGAGGTTACCCTAGAGGTGCGTGTGTGAAAAGTGTGTTTGATTGCATGCATTTTTTGTCTTTGAGATTAGGGTTTTATAACGGTTGATTTTATCTTGCCATACAAACTCTAATTACTAACAATTACATTAAAGTGATAAATTGCAGAAATTAAAATCATAAACTATTACATTGCTTGGGGGATGGGGGTACAATTTACAAATGGGGATGAAATACAAGTAAAACCTAATTTTACTATTACAACCATGTCCTTCATTTTTTGTTAGATTTTAAAACAGATGAGCTGACACAGGCCGTGTCTTGTGACACGGGCACCCGTGTTAGCCCCCTGTCTTGGCTTTTTGCTGATTTTTCTTCTTTTGCTCTGTGTTTTTTATATATCTTTTGAACATAAAAAGTAAATGATGTATGAATAAAGATATTACAGTTTGGAAAGAAGTATACCTCTTGGAGCAAAAACTTTGAAAAAACATACAGATGTCTCCAGGCGCAGAGTGACGATTAATCGAGCTTCTTCTTGAAGTTGCTCCAATCCTTGCTCTGTGCCGTAAAGTTCCAGAATTGCTCACACTCAGTCAAGTTGTAAAATACTATTTTTTTGTGTGTTTGGAAATAGAGAAAAGTTCTTTGAATCAACAAATTTTACAAGGAATTCTGTTTTTTATTTTCTCTTTTTTTCTCTCAAAAAATCCCACCTTTTGTGTGTTGTAAAATAACTTATTTGTAGATGAAGTTGATTGCAATTTGAGAGGGAAATAGATAAGTTTTTTGAACTATTTGGGTATACTATTTCATTTATTTTTAGATGCAGTTCTTATGTGCTAATTTTGTGCAAATATGGGACTGATATAATGCAGGTTTGGACAGGGTTAGAGGCAGCATAGTAGGTCTGTTTTGTAGTAGTTTTGGAGTGGGGTGGCAGCTTGGTGCAGAGCTGGCTTTATACAGGACAATTGACTGTTTTTTTAACATGGTTTTGGGCTAGAAGCAACAGGCTTGGACTTGGCAGCATATCTGATTTTGGAGATTTTTTGGACAGCAACATTTGTAGCATGATGCAAGTCTGGTTTTGTGGACAAATTTATGCAGCTTGTAACAAAAACAAGGCATATTTGTGGACAACATAGTGGAAAAGTTTGAAGATTGAGTCAAAGAGAAAAGTTCAAACAAGACAAAGCTTAGGATTTGTAACTTGCAATTTTTAACTTAAAAATGCAGCCTCGTTGTTTACTTGAAAGCTTGTAACAACTTGAATTATCTTGAATTGTGGTGAAAAGATGTCATGAAATAATGAAATTAACATGTACAGAAAACACTTAGAAATTTTTTCAAGTATTGCAAAGTTTGATTTTTGATTTTCTTGATTTTTGATGACCAAATTTCATATTTTGAAAGTCTTGATGAAATATGATCTTTAAAACTCAAATTTGATCAAAAAGTCAAGGTTTGACTTTTCGGTGTACAGTTAACCTTTTCATCAGTTGACCAAGTTTCGTCTATCAATCCACTGATCTCGGGAGATGAATTGAAATATGTGATTAGGTCAAAATGATGTACTTGTATCCTTGAGATCATGTTTCAAACCAATAAGTCATTGATAACGAGAAAATATATCGCATAATTAACATACTTTTTACCGATTTTATATTCCATTAAGTCGTCTAACCCTCGATTATTCCGAGATTATTTGTCTTTTTGAAGGTATAACACTTGTCGACTCAAACCGATGAAAAAGGACAACATGAAGAAAGCTAGACGAAAAACAAAGAGAAAAAGAATAAAAAAATACAAAGTGTGGACTTCTGGATAGGTGACGGTCGTCACGCCCTGTGACGGGCGTAACACCCCACAACATAACCAAACGCTCGTCACACACACCTGACGAGCGTAAGGCACCACTTCAGCCTGTGAAGACCGTCACCCACCTGTGACGACCGTCACGCGCGTGAAGGAGAACATTACGCATGAATTGAAGACGTGGGCGTGAAGGGCAGAATGGTTCTCCCGGTTTCCACTGAATCTCCTATTTTATTGCCACAACTATTACTGCTCCTAGAATTTCTCCATGAAGACTTCATCAAGAATTCAAAATTAAACTGCTGATTTTTCTTGCTATAAATATGAGTACCAAGGCACAGTCCAAGGGTCGAAGAATTTTATTCAGAGCAAACATTTATTTTATTTTACAGTTATTTCCAACTTGCTTGTTTTTGCAATTCTGCTTTCAATTCCTTGTAATTTTCATTCAAGCTTTAGTTTCTATTTTTAAGTGTTAATTCTTCTTACAAGAATCAACACGAATTTCTTACTGCAAGTCAAGCTCGAAGATCGGATAACTGTATTACCTCAAGATTACTATAGCATCTGTAATTCCAGGTTTTTTATATTGCAATTATTATTTATTCGATTTTTATAATATGCCAATTATTGCCATGAATTATGTTTTAAACTTTATTGCTGTTAAGTTAATTATGTCTAGCTAAATTATTAATACCGGTATGTGACCGTAAGAACTGAAAGAATTCAATGATACCTTGGCCAAAAATATTTACAAAACAATTTCTGGTTTCCAATTTCCAATATTAATTTAACTATCCTTGTCACGAGAGTGAGAGGTTAATTAACACGATTTTTCCACGAGAGTGGGAAATTAATTAAGGCAAGAACCTGCATGCGAGAGCTGGGGTTCAACCCAGATAGTGGTAACGAAGCATTGATTTTTAAATACACGAGAGTGTTTTAATAAATTAATTAAATTCAAATTGTTTTCAAAAAGTGTTATTAAATTTAAAGTGCATCCACTAGGTTTAGTAGCATGACTTATTTCATAAACACGAGAGTGTGTGTCTCAGGTTTTTAAACAATTAGCTTTTACCGAAATACTTTATAGGCCAAGCGATTCATCGAATTCCCTAAGTCCGATTATCACATATCGGTATAATTAGTACTATTACTTTTAAAACTAAACTGTCTCCCCCAAATATCAAATATTCATCGTTTAGTTAGACAAAACTGTAGCATTAGATCGTATGCGATTGATACACAGTCTCTGTGGGTTCGATAATCTTTTAAAACTAGAACGACTGAACTGTATACTTGCAGTTAATATCCCGACAGACTTATAAAGTCCCGATCAAGTTTTTGGCGCCGTTGCCAGGGACTGATTAGTCAATTAAGTACGATTCTTCTGTTGCGCGTTTAGACTAGGCAACAGAAACCCTCTTTCGATTTGTATGCCAAATACTCACTCCCGAAGCGAGTCTTTGCATCTAAGAATCTTGTCCCAATTACTATGTATCACCCAAATTTTTTCTACAACCCCCACTCTGAGTATTTCGAGGAATCACAAGAATTCCATAAATCCGACCTCGAAATACTTTTGGAGAATTTCAATGCATCACAGACTCATTCTCACCCGAATTACCTTTCCAACCACCAATCCCAACGTTTTGAGGAATCACAAGAATATTATAATTCCAACCAAACTTATCCTCAACCAAATTTCCCCTACAATCACTATACCCAGTATTTCGAGGAGACGCAAGTATCCTATAAATCCGAACTCGAAATATTACTGGGAAATTTTAATGAAATATCAATGATGACAAAGCGCTTTATGGAAACACAAAATGCGACTCTAACTCAATTTGAAAAATCAGAAGAATCACATGATTTCAACTTTGAAACATCAACGGAGGATTCCGACGCGACGCTAATTAACTCTAGGTTAGAATCTTTGATGGAGCACTTTGTAGAGACACAAATTGTCCAGAACAAAGAGTTTAGAAAACAAAGTCTTCAAAATAGTGAAAACCTTAGGAAACTGACCACTGTGGTTGAGTCGCTCGCGACTCACAACATAGCCTTAGAGACTCAAATCTCCCAGCTTGAACAAAACCCTCTAGGACCCTTCCGTGAGGAAAAAATGGATGTTGTAACAACTAGTAGTGAAAAACAAGTTGAAAATTCTAAGGAGAGTGATAATGAGGTTGAGGAAAGTGATGATGTGGGTGAGGAGAGTTCAGACGAGAAAAGAGTAAAGATTGAGAAAAATCCTCCAACGCCATCTAAAAGGGAGGTTGTAGAAGAGGTAGAAAAGGGAGCACCTATTGTTATGCCTCACCCCTATACCCCACCGTTTCCTTTCTCGAAAAGTTTTATGGAAGCTCAGATAGACTCCAAATCTAAAACGTATGTGGAGGTAATGGAAAATATCCACACTAATGCACCCTTATTGGAAGTCTTGCATAAAAAGAGAAAATTAGAGGACCGTGAAACTAGGGATATAATTACTGTTAAGAAGGTAAGGTTAACCTTTGAGGTGGTGGATGAAATCACTAAGCCCAAACTTGAAAAGTTGATACTTAGGATAGATCCAGAACCACCACCACAAGTTCAGAAGAATGAACCACCCCATAGAAGAAAGAAAAGAAAAGGTGAGGGATATGTGAGATGGCTTGATAAGTGGCCATGGAAAATGACAACTACTAAAAGTTCAACCGAGGAGTCATCCTCGAGAGAACCACCATGAGTGCTTGCACTCCTGTTCGTCAGGCATATGACGTTAAACAAAGTGCTGCGTGGGAGGCGACCCATCTGTTTGTTTTTGTTTGTTTTTGTCTTTAACTTTCTATTCTGTTTCTATATTCGTTTTCTTTTAAAGCATTATTTTCATTATTTTCTTTTTCATCTTTTCTAAAAAAAAAAAAAAATTTATACAACTGCTGCTGATTTTCAATCAACTTTACAGGTTTTCTGAAAAAGTCTTTTTCTATCCTACCTTCTCCCCTGATTTGCTTTCCCCCTTTGCTATTTACTATGGAAACCACTTTTAGAAGCAGGAACCAAATGAGGAGGTTTGAGGCATTATCACACAGAAATATTGGTATGACCTTATATGAACCACCAATGGACACTTTAGGCATTAAGGATAATGTCCATTGTCTGTTTAGCCAGCTGGGGTGGAAAAAGCCCACATTAAATCCAGGTTTGTTACATACCGCGAGCTCACCCTTGAGTTTCTGAGCTCTTTAGTTCATATACCCGAGCGCGGTTTCAGAACTAGAAAGGGATTTATAGCCTTCGGGTTGTTTGGTATTGAATTTGCTTATACCCATAAAGAATTAGCCAACCTTCTAGGATTCCCTTGCGGACCTTTTGCTTTTTCTACCACCCAGGCAGAGTTAATGGATTTTGAGCTAGACTACTTTTGGGGGACTTAAACCGGGAACTACCACCCTGAGCCAGATAGCATGGATAATAATGAAATACACAACCCCACTATCCGCTATTTCCACAAGATTCTAGCACATACGATTTTCGGCAAAGAACAGAACCGCATTGCCGTATCTAAAGATGAGATATTTTTTGCTGTAGTGTATGACCCAGGGCCGACCTGTAAATGCAGTGCCATTCTCAATGCAGACATTTATCCGGATTGCCGAGAACCCTAGCGAGCCAATCATCATAGGAGGCCTTGTTACCATGATTGCTAACGCCCTCGGACGTAGATACCAACTACATAGGTGCACACAATTTGTTTCAATCCGCCCTATAAACATTGATTTTTGTTTCCACCTACGAATAATAGGTAACCTAGGTCCTGCACCCTTCGATTACTTGATAAGGGACGAAGTAGTCACGGTATTTACACTTCCTAACCATGCCAAAACAAGTGCCCAAAATTGCGACAATTGGTTGTAGGAGCTTAACCCTCCCGACCACCCTTTGACACTTGAGACACCCTAATCCTACCAAGTTTATGATACCACAATGTCTGATGAGAGTGACCTCGAGACCCCTCCTGGTTACCATGATGGTAACAACATCGTAGAGGAAGTTGATGCCCCTGCAATAACAAAAGGGGACTATGCTGAAAATTTGAATAAAATCTTTTCTACGCTGGATGTTTATCAGACGGACATTAATTGAATCAAGAACGAGTTGAAGGGTATGCGTATGGACGTGATAAGCTTAACTGATATAACTGTGGAACAGGTTTCTCACATACATACAGCTTTCGAAGACTTAAAGACGCGACTGGGATGAAGCAGCATAATCAACACTTATTTTTACCTTGTGTTTTATGTTTCTAGGCAGTTTATGATTTCATTTTAAACAAGTCTACTTTTTACAGTTTTTAAATGAGCGCATCGCTTGAAAGAAGACAGCAGGAGCAATATGAGTATCTATGCGCTCAAAACACTCAAATCTTGACTGGGCAACGGAACATGAATGAGAGGTTGGATGAGGCCCTGTCAGAGCTTAATTCCTTAAGGATGGACGTCAGCACCCTTGGTTTCCAAGATACTGACACAAAAGCCACTCCTACCAGACGCTCTCGCACCAGGAGTAGAGGACGTGGTCACCAGTAGTTTTTCTTTATTTTCTATGTAGTTTACTTTTTTCTATTTCATTTCCTTTCTGTTTGTTTTTGTAATTGTACTTCCCCGCCTATATACCGCAACATTGAGGACAATGTCGGATTTAGTGTGGGAGAGGTACCTTTCCATCTTTTATAAACTAGTAAATTTTTACGATATGTCTCGATTCAAATTCTTCTCTTTATTTAGCCATACCGAAATTTTTTATCTTCGCATTAGCCCGACATACCTATTTTAACGAAATCCCAGTTGAGGAAGCCGAACACGACATAACAAGATTGATACGGTTATGACATTGTAGACTTCCTATTTACGCGATCCGTTTTAATAACCATTATACCGATATCTGGAGTTTTAAGTTCTAGAGTAACCCCTAGTAGTTTATACTAGCAGTCAGCACCGTCTTGACACAAACCACGTGGAGAATCGATGAATATAAGTGTTTGACGCCTGATTCTAAAAATATCCTTCCTATCTCGCTACTAAAAGAAAAGAAATTTTGTGCACGAAAATATACGGTCACATATAAGAGCTGAGCAAATAATGAAGGAATCCAGTGTTGGTTGGTTCAGAGGTATCTGGTTCTGAACTCGGTAGGGCGTGCTACGGCCCGATCCCCCACAACCTCCAACTTGGATAACATATGTAGGGTTGCCACATTCATGTACCAGACCCCGTGCTAAAAGGATCAAAGTCACTAACCGGTTACTCCACTACGTGCGTGCTAAGACAAAGGGCTTAATGTGATTGCGCCAGAACGAAACCGGGTGAAATAGATATGAGGAACTCTGGGCAGAATTATAACGGAACTGTTGGATATCTCGTTTTAAATGGAAGCCTACGACTAAGCTTATTGCTTGTGTCATTAGCGTATCTTTAGTGTTTCAGTCAAGTATTGGCCGAACCGATGAGGATTTCCCGAAATTGCTTTAAAAATCCAAGGTATGTCATGCATATGCGCTTGACAAAACTTGTCCGACCTTTTGAATGACTATTTGCTTGAGGACAAGCAAAGGTTTAAGTATGGGGGAATTTGATAACGAGAAAATATATCGCATAATTAACATACTTTTTACCGATTTTATATTCCATTAAGTCGTCTAACCCTCGATTATTCCGAGATTATTTGTCTTTTTGCAGGTATAACACTTGTCGACTCAAACCGATGAAAAAGGACAACATGAAGAAAGCTAGACGAAAAACAAAGAGAAAAAGAATAAAAAAATACAAAGTGTGGACTTTTGGATAGGTGACGGTCGTCACGCCCTGTGACGGGTGTAACACCCCACAACATAACCAAACGCTCGTCACACACACCTGACGAGCGTAAGGCACCACTTCAGCCTGTGACGACCGTCACCCACCTGTGACGACCGTCACGCGCGTGAAGGAGAACATTACGCATGAATTGAAGACGTGGGCGTGAAGGGCAGAATGGTTCTACCGGTTTCCACTGAATCTCCTATTTTATTGCCACAACTATTACTGCTCCTAGAATTTCTCCACGAAGACTTCATCAAGAATTCAAAATTAAACTGCTGATTTTTCCTGCTATAAATATGAGTACCAAGGCACAATCCAAGGGTCGAAGAATTTTATTCAGAGCAAACATTTATTTTATTTTACAGTTATTTCCAACTTGCTTGTTTTTGCAATTCTGCTTTCAATTCCTTGTAATTTTCATTCAAGCTTTAGTTTCTATTTTTAAGTGTTAATTCTTCTGACAAGAATCAACACGAATTTCTTACTGCAAGTCAAGCTCGAAGATCGGATAACTGTATTACCTCAAGATTACTATAGCATCTGTAATTCCAGGTTTTTTATATTGCAATTATTATTTATTCGATTTTTATAATATGCCAATTATTGCCATGAATTATGTTTTAAACTTTATTGCTGTTAAGTTAATTATGTCTAGCTAAATTATTAATACCGGTATGTGACCGTAAGAACTGAAAGAATTCAATGATACCTTGGCCAAAAATATTTACAAAACAATTTCTGGTTTCCAATTTCCAATATTAATTTAACTATCCTTGTCACGAGAGTGAGAGGTTAATTAACACGATTTTTCCACGAGAGTGGGAAATTAATTAAGGCAAGAACCTGCATGCGAGAGCTGGGGTTCAACCCAGATAGTGGTAACGAAGCATTGATTTTTAAATACACGAGAGTGTTTTAATAAATTAATTAAATTCAAATTGTTTTCAAAAAGTGTTATTAAATTTAAAGTGCATCCACTAGGTTTAGTAGCATGACTTATTTCATAAACACGAGAGTGTGTGTCTCAGGTTTTTAAATAATTAGCTTTTACCGAAATACTTTATAGGCCAAGCGATTCATCGAATTCCCTAAGTCCGATTATCACATACCGGTATAATTAGTACTATTACTTTTAAAACTAAACTGTCTCCCCCAAATATCGAATATTCATCGCTTAGTTAGACAAAACTGTAGCATTAGATCGTATGCGATTGATACACAGTCTCTGTGGGTTTGATAATCTTTTAAAACTAGAACGACTGAACTGTATACTTGCAGTTAATATCCCGACAGACTTATAAAGTCCCGATCAGTCATGCACTAGGTCAAAAGTCAAAGATTGGTCATTCTTAGTCAAAACCCTAATTTTGACCATTTTGCCCTTTTGACGATTTGAATAATTTTCTTGGAGAATTCTGATCCAATCTTGATCAAATGATACATATGACCTCAAAATGTTGATATTAGTCCAAAATATTGAAGTGTGACTGTAGGTTGACCATAATTGACTTTTTAACCAATACAACTAATTTTAGACCACCTGACCAATTGATTGAGCAATTTTATGATCCAAGACTCAAAACTTGATAGGGGAAATCTTGAGGGTCCATAATGATCCATGAAAGTAATTTTGAACATTATAAGTCCAATTTTCCTTGTCCAAACTCAAACCCTAATTTGAGGCATCAGTGTTGAGGAGATGGCTTGACCTAGTCAGTACTTGCACAAGCTTGAATCATTGAAGATCTTAATGAGAAATATCTTGAGAAAAGAGAGGGAAAACTTTAGGGTATAATAACTGCCCCCGTTTAATCTTCTTAAACCTGAAGAATTAGATTGGTGGGTCCGCCATTCGTGAGTTGAAGGTAGAAAATGATTGAATACTAGAGTGCCCAGAAATTTGCACTTGATGATGTATTTGTTGATTGTGTCGGGAATGGGCTTAAAGATGCCATTTGGAGAAGTGATGTAGAGTTTGTCAGAGATGGGCTTATAGATGCCATCCAGAGTGACATAAGAGGTCTGTTGTTTGGCCTTAACTGGGGAAATAATCTTAACTAGAAGAGGTTTGTTGATTGCCTGTCATTAGCTGGAAGAAGTAAATCTAACCAGAAGAGGTGTTTTGTTCGCCTGTCATTAACTGGAAGAAGTAAATCTAACCAGTAAATCCAAGACTCGAAACATGATAGGGGAAATCTTGAGGGTCCATAATGATCCATGAAAGTCATTTGGAACATTAGAAGTCTAACTGTTTGTGAAACGGTGGAAGAACTGACTGTTTTTGGAATGCTGGTTTGCGTTTTGCGTTTGTTTTTGCAAAATGTCGCGGTAAACAAGAGTCGCCACCGACTTTTATTTTATCCAACAAGGAAAGGAAAAAAGCACATAAAAATTCCTTTTTCGAGATATTTCTGAGTACGGGGGGTAGATTTATAGAAAGGGAAGGTATTAGCACCCTTTCTATCAGTAGTTATCTACGGGCTCTTAGGTACTTGCTCATCATTTTCAAAATTGTTTTCTTTGTGTTTGTGGGCTTTGAAAAGTTTTTGTTTTAACTTCGATTTAACTCTTGCTTTTGTCTTCAAGAGTGTAATGAAGTGTTTTTGAAAACTATGTTTGTAAAGAAGTGTAAGTGTGAAAATTTTTGTTTGGATTTGAGCAAGTACTTAAGAACTAATCTACCTACTCGAAAAAGGAATCGTTCTACGTTTGTTTCCTTTAGACAACACTATCCTACTATTAGTGAGTAGGTAGAACCGTCGTTGGATTTTGAGGGTCAATTTGAAAGAGGGACATACAGTCACTAAAGCAATGTTAGGACGTCTTAGTGGTAACCCTAATGTCTTAGATCATTTATCCGAGGAAACAATATCCGAGGCAACCTTTCTGAGGCAACTTATGATCTTTTAGACAAGAGGGTGACCTCTAAAACAACCTATACTCAATGACCATTTACGAAGGCAACCAAGTGGAAGTGTACCCTAGGAGTGCGCATGTGCGAGTGTTTCAATTTCAGATTTGTTTATCTTTGCACATTTAGGGTGATCTATCTGTTTTAAATTTAGCCATACATTCTTGTCATGCAAACCCTATTATCAAACATCTAACAGTTAAATATTTGTAGAAATTAAAGTGCGGAATTTAAACTAAACTATTACAAGGCTTCGGGTATTTACATAGCCAAAAACAAACCCTTTGAAATTAAAAGCGATAAATAAATGTCCTAATTTAATTATTACAAACCGGGAGCAGATACAATAATTGGATAAAAATAAAACGCGCGAAGAAATTAGATCGAATGCGAAACTAGGGTTTTGACCCTTCTATCCTAATTAAAAAAAAGAAAATGTTTTTGTTGTTTTTAATGTTTTTTTAATAAAAGATTAGGTTCTAAAATTAAATGCTAAGTTAATTGGTTATTAAATTAATTAATGAAAATAATTAAATGACATATTTTTGGTTTTTTGTTATTGTAGGTAAGAAATAAAATAATAAAGTTAGTGACAAAACCTAGTTATTCTAATTAATTTTAATTATTTACAAAAATAAATTAAAGTTATCTAACATAAATAACCTAATTAATTAATTGATTTTTTTACTAAAAATAAATATCTAAAATTTGATTGGTGAAAAATACTATTTTTTATGATTTTTTGATAAAAGAAAATTATTTTTAGGTTAGTAAATAAATAAGTAAATAATTAAATGAAATATAAACAAAAATATAAAAGAGAGAGATGGGCCTGAATTGGAGGTATGCATAGCAATTTTCCTGGGCCCATTGAGATGTGATCCGTGTTGACTTTGGTGATTCTGTATGGCATCTTTGACTTGGCTTATGGTGCACTCCCAATGGTGGCCACCAGATTTGGCCATCTGGCGCGTTGATAATGAAGGAGTATGGTGGATCTCAGGCTCACGCGTGCATTGAATCTCTTGAAATAAAATGATATAGAGAAATAGGGGGACCTGGGAATCGAACCCAGGCCCTAAGGCAAATTACTTGCTACTGGATCACTTGCTGCTTGTTGTACAATTATAGAATAATAATAATAATAATATAAGAAAACAAGTATTAGTGGACAAATTCAGAAAAACGCGCGCCAACGTTTAAACAAGCCAATGGAAGCTGGCCACGTCTGCGTCTTCTTCCCTGCACCGTGGCTAAAAGTTCATTAGCCTATACCTACGAACAAATGTCCGTTGCTACAGATTGCGGGTTCTCAAAATACTCCACAGGCCATGGAAATAACATCTAACACCATGGTTAGATTCGTCTCATCCTCCTGATCATAACCGTACCCATTACCAAGGCCAATTGTTCCTGAAATCAAAAGCCCTAAAACCAAGCTCGAAAACCTAGCAATGGTGATTAACGCTACAGGCCATATAAACCAAATTGAATAATGCAGAAAGTTTGCAAATGTTATGGTGATCAAGAATGTATAACTATTTCAAACTAACAATGCATAAATTGTGAGTTTCGAATTCAAGAACAGGGGTGTAACGTGAGGGACTTACAGTGCGTTTAGGGACCAAAATGGACTTGTTCTTGATAGCTTTAGGTTCCTGAGAGTGCCAGGAAGCGATTGGGATAGATGACAAGCCTTGTGGATTCCTCTAACTATCAATTCGATCTCACACTTTTTGCTTGTTTTTTCAAATCTGGTTCTCCATCTCATGCCTGTTTCTAACCTGCCTCTAGGTCTGCACGCCTTCTTTATGTATTAGTGAAGGAATTAGGGTTGCAAAACTGGTTTAAATGTTTTTCTTTCAATGCCTTTTATATTTGATTTGATTCACTTTAAAAAACTTCCAAATTTGGCTTATTTCCAATCTTTTTGTGCACACAAGCCTTGATGCGAATTTGAATGATGCTAGCTGTTCAATGAAGCCTGAAACAAACACAAGATCCCTTGCTATCAATGTTTTGGATTTTTATTTGATTTAATTTGATTTAAATTGAATTAATTCACATAAAAACCAAATTAAATAATAAAAATATGATATGGACATGTGGCAAAGACTAGAGCATGTGGGCTATGTTTCCAACTTAAAACAAGTGAAAAAGATTGGGCCCATTAGGCAAAATTTGTCGTTTTGGGCATAATTGACTTTTGGCAATTTTGCAAAAAAGGTCAACTTCACCAATGCATAACTTCCTCAATTTTGACTCTTTGGAGGTGTTATTGTACTTTTTAGAAAGCTTGATATGTCCTCTAAGCAACCCTTTTGGTCTAACTTCAATTTGATATTCCATTCTCATGTATGAAGCTTTGACAAAAAATGTGTTTTTGTTGACTTTTCAAAATGACCTATAATGTCCAAATTCATAACTTCTTGTGAGTGCATATTTTGAACTTGGGAGATGAATATGAATTGTATGGAATTGCATCCTATTCAAAATGAGCCTTGGATGGGTCATTTATCATAAAGTATGAGAAAGTTATGTTTGGTCAAAGTTGGGTTGACTTTTCCTTCAAAACCCTAATTTAGCAACTTTTGAATCTTGATGAATTATGAGCAATCCTTGATGAATAATGATCAACACTTGATCAAATGACGAAATATACTTCAAAATGAGGATGTTGACCAAAAATCTTGAAGTTTGACTGTATGTGGGTCACAATTGACCTTTGCCATAGCACAGTCGATTTTTGGACCTTTGAGCAATTGACTGAGCAAAATTCCCCTGCAAGGCTTGAAACTTGACATGGATGATATTGAGAACATATTAGGACATTGGTGAGAACTTGGGATCACTTGGACTTAATTATCTTGATGCAACATGAAACCCTAGTTTGAGGTAGACTGCCTTAGGAGAGGGCTTGTCTGGCCAACTCTTGGGCTACCTTGAGCAACTTGGGGATCTTTCTTGAAATGTTTTGAGAAATATGGGAGGGAAAATTTTGGGGTACAACAGCTTCCCCTGTTCAATATTCTTAAACCTGAGGATGTAGATTGGCTTTCGTGCCTTTCGTGATCCGAAGGTGGAAGATGATTGAACACTAGAGTGCCTAGAAATTTTCACTCGCATGAAGTGGTAGTTGTCTTGTGATGCCGAGAATGGGCTTATAGATGTCATTTGGAGGAGTGTCGATCGCATAAGAGATTCCTTAGCGAGAGCTTGTATACCTGTTGTTGAGGAAGATTCTGCTGGGGTAGGCTGATCTCTATTGAGAGAAGTAGAATTTTATGAGCTACGGTCGTCCGTATTCTGCTTGTGCGTCGTCTCTGTTAATTTTTAGGAACTTCGATCATCCGTACTCAATTGAGGAAACATTTTTTCCCGAGATTTAGGAGCTCGTCCGTAATTCAACTGAGGAAACACTTCTGCTGAGATTTAGGAACTTGTCCGTAATTCAATCGAGGAAACAATCTTTGCTGAGATTTAGGAGGTCGTCCGTAATTCAACTGAGGAAACATCTCTGCTGAGATTTTAGGAACTCGTCCGTAATTCAACTGAGGAAACATCTCTGCTGAGATTTAGGAATTCGTCCATAATTCAACTGAGGAAACATCTTTGTCAAGATTTAGGAACTCGTCCGTAATTCAACCGAGGAAACATCTTTGTCGAGATTTAGTAACTCTTCCGTAATTCAACTGAGGAAACATCTCTACTGAGATTTAGGAACTCGTCCGTAATTCAACTGAGGAAACAACTCTGTCGAGATTTAGGAGCTCGTCCGTAATTCAACTAAGGAAGCATCTCTGCTGAGATTTAGGAGCTCGTCCGTAATTCAACTGAGGAAACAACTCTGTCAAGATTTAAGAGCTTATCCATAATTCAACTGAGGAAACATCTCTGTCGAGATTTAGGAACTCATCCGTAATTCAACTGAGGAAGCATCTCCGCTGAGATTTAGGAGCTCGTCCGTAATTCAATTGAGGAAACAACTCTGTCAAGATTTAGGAGCTCATTCATAATTCAACTGAGGAAACATCTCTGTCGAGATTTAGGAACTCGTCCGTAATTCAACTGAGGAAACATCTCGTTGAGATTTAGGAATTCGTCCGTAATTCAACTGAGGAAACATCTCTGTCGAGATTTAGGAACTCGCCCGTAATTCAATTGAGGAAACATCTCTGCTGATATTTAGGAACTCGTCCGTAATTCAACTGAGGAAATATCTCTGCTGAGATTTAGGAACTCGTCTGTAATTCAATTGAGGAAACGTCTCTGCTGAGATTTAGGAACTCGTCCGTAATTCAACTAAGGAAACATCTCTGCTGAGATTTAGGAACTCGTCCGTAATTCAACTGAGGAAAAAGCTTCATATATTTAATTTTGTGAGAATCTTTCCTGAAAGGTAAAGGTTAGCTGTATGTAATGCATGATATGTATCAAGCAATGATGTTCTCAAAATAAATGAGATTGTGTTGTATGATGCGTATATGCATGTGTCATGATGTATGGAAATGTAGTGTTTTGAGCTGGGGAAAATAAATCCCGGAGTGCTGCTGGAGAAAAGAAATGAATTCTTCGTCTCTGCTGGAGATAGTGAATGAAGATGTTCGTGAGAATAAACCTGCAGGAGAGGATAACTCCGTTGGGGGAATAAACTGATGAGGAGATTACTCTGTGGGGAGGACATGCTCTGTTGAGGATTCCGCTAATAAATTCAACTGGGGATGAATTACCGCTACTGGTGATAATGAAACCTGTTGGGGACTGAATTCCTGTTTCGTGAAAGGAAAGAACTCCGCTGGGGATGATTTTCCAGTTGCGACTTCACGGGGAACAACCTTTTAGACTCTATTGGGGATATTCTTCCAGATTCTACTGGGGACAATTCTTCAAACTCCACTGGGGATATTTTTTATACTCCGCTGGGGATGATAAGACTTTTTAGTGCTGATGGTAGATAAACTCTGCTTTGGGGAAAATATTACCGATTCATTCACAATTGCGAGCCTCAACTGGGGAGAGCTAACACCACTATCCTTCTCTTACTCTGCGGGGAATGAATGTACTTTCAATCATTTCCTTCAGCTAGGTCCATCCCTATACCTGGTGGGTAGAGAAATTTTACGATTTAGACATTTCTCGTTTTCCCCTATTTCTGATATTACAAGTAATCGTATTTTGTTTCGCATGTAAGTTTTTATGAGTAGCAATCAATGTCAAATGCATATATAAAAAAATGAACATTGGACGTTCTCGCAAAACAAAATAGAAAAATAAAAACAGTTTGAAATTTCTTTGGGAAAATGACTTGTATTGATTTTGAAGTTAGCCTGTAAATAAGCGTTTTTGTACAAGAGGCTGACGTCCTAATAAGAGAACACCGTCGAATAAATAGAATTTATAAAATTTGTGAAAAACAAAGAAAAACATCTATGTGAACAATCCCACTGGGTTCCAACTCTGCTATTGCCTTTATGTCCTCAAGCGTCTCATCACTTCGCTACTTGGTTGAAGGTGGATCGGACTGATTGGTGTCGTTCGAGCTTGATAGTCGATACCGAAGTCTGGTTGCAAGGTGATCCAATGAGACATAATGTTACGCTTTAATCCCTAACTTTTTCCTGGACCTCCCTTTCGGGTTTTCAGTCCACCGGGATACCCTTTTTTGCCCAAGCCGCCTTTTCAGGTTTTCGACTTGCCAGGTGTACAGATTTTTTTTCATTTTCATCCCTTATTTTTCCCGAACCCTTTTGGTTCGTCGGGAAGCCCTTATTTTTGCCTAGGCCAGTCAACCTAGCGGGTCTTTGATTATGCATAGTATTTTTTCACTATGTCTTCATTGACGGGGTGAGGAAGGTCGTCACCATCCATGGTGGTTAGAATCATGGCTCCTCCTGAGAAAATGTTCTTAACCACAAATGGCCCTTCATACGTAGGGGTCCATTTTTCCCTAGGATCACTTAGAGGTAATATGATGCGCTTGATCACCAGATCCCCGACTTGATACTCTTGTCATCTGACTTTCTTGTTAAATGCCTTGATCATCCGTTTTTGATACGTTTGACCATGACAAATAGCAGTAAGTCTCTTTTCGTTGATTAAGTTCAGCTGATCAAGCCGGGTCTGAATCCAGTCATCTTCGCTCAAACCTGCGTCCTTCATAATCCAAAGAGAGGGTATCTGAACCTCAATGGGTAAGACGGCCTCCATGCCATAAACCAAAGAATAAGGTGTTGCCCTATTGACGTCTGCGCTGAGGTACGGTACCCATGAAGAGCAAATGGTAACATCTCGTGCCAATCTTTGTATGTCACCGTCATCTTCTGCACAATTTTCTTGATATTCTTATTAGCCGCTTTAAGAGCCCCATTCATCTTCGGCCGGTAAGGAGAAGAGTTGTGATGCTGTATCTTGAACTGCTTATAGAGCTCGGTGATCATCTTATTTTTGAGATTTGTACCATTGTCCGTAATGATCCTCTCTGGTACACCATATCGATAGATCAGATTGTGCCGAATAAATCGTGCCACGACATTCTTGGTCACTGTAGCAAAAGAAGTTGCTTCAACCCACTTTGTAAAGTAATCAATCGCTACCAGGATGAAACGATGCCCGTTGGACGCAGTAGGTCTGATCTCGCCAATCATATCGATGCCCCACATTGCAAAAGGCCAAGGTGCTGTCAAAACATTTAGAGGTACTGGAGGTATGTGCACTTTATCAGCATAGACTTGGCACTTATGACAAGTCCGAGAATGCTGATAACAGTCTGATTTCATTGTAGACCAATAATATCCTGCCCGTAGGATTTTCTTTGCCATGGTATGTCCACTAGAGTGAGTCCCGAAAGTACCTTCATGTAATGCTACCATAATCCTTTCTGCTTCGTTCTTATCTACACAATGTAGTAAGGTTGAATCATGGTTACACTTGTAAAGAATGCCATTACTGATGAAGAACTTCGCCGCGAACCTCCTCAGAAACTTCTTATCATTAACAGATGCACCCTCGGGGTATTCCTGAGCCTCAAGATACCTCTTTACCTCGTGGAACCAAGGTTTATCTGTTACTTCTTCAGTCTCAATGTCACAGCAATGTGCAGGTTCGTCCAACCTCTCAATGGTAATCTGGGGAGCTTCATTGTCCCATCTGACTTTGAACATAGAAGACATCGTAGCTAGCACGTCCGCCAACTGATTCTCCTCTCTAGGGAAGTGTTCAAAGGTTATCTCCTCGAAGTGTGGAAGCAACGTCAACACATACTCCTTGTAAGGAATAAGATTAAGGTGTTTCGTATCCCACTCACCTTTGATCTGAATGATCACGAGAGCAGAATCTCCAAATACACTTAAGAACTTAATCCTTAGGTCAATAGCTGCTCAAAGACCCATAATGCATGCTTCATACTCTGCCATGTTGTTGGTGAAGTTGAAACATAGTTCGGCGGTGAACAGAGTATGAGAGCCTTCAGGAGATATGATCACGGTGCCAATGCCATTACCCAAAGCGTTTGAGGCTCCATCAAAGTACATAGACCATCGGGATCCTTCCTCAGGTCCTTCATCCGGTCCAGGTGTTTCACAGTCGGTCACTAACATGATGTTCTCATCCGGGAATTCAAAGTTCATAGACTGGAAATCATCCACTGCCTGATGCGCCAAATTATCTGCCAACACACTTCCCTTGATTGCTTTTTGGGTCGTATATTGAATGTCATACTCAGTCAAGATTATCTGCCATCTTGTTATTCTTCCGGATAAGGCAGGCTTCTCGAAGATATACTTGATTGGATCCATATTTGATACCAATAGAGTAGTGTGAGTCAGCATATGCTGTCTCAGCCGGCGAGCAGCCCATGCCAAAGCGCAACAAGTTTTCTCAAGCAACGAGTAACAGGTCTCGCAGTCGGTAAACTTTTTGCTAAGGTAGTAAATAGCATGCTCTTTTCGGCCAGACTCGTCATGCTGCCCCAGCACACACCCCATCGAATTGTCGAGTACTGTCAAGTATAAGATCAAAGGTCTCCCTTCAATTGGAGGCATCAGAATAGGAGGCTCTTGGAGATACTCTTTGATCCTTTCGAAAGCGGCCTGACATTCATCGTTCCATCTTACCACTTGATCTTTCTTCAGCAACTTGAAGATTGGCTCATAAGTAGAAGTTAGGTGTGAGATGAATCGAGAAATATAGTTCAGACGTCCCAGAAAGGCTCTGACTTCTTTTTCTGTTCAGGGGGCTGGCATTTCCTGTATAGCCTTCACCTTTGCAGGATCCACTTGAATACCTTTATCACTTACGACGAAACCCAACAGCTTACCAGATCTCACCCCGAAGGTGCACTTGTTCGGGTTTAACCTTAGCCTGTACAACTTCAACCTGTCAAATAGCTTCTGAAGATGGTCAAGATGTTCTTCCTCAGTCTGGGATCTTGCAATCATGTCATCAACGTATACCTCACTCTCATGATGGATCATGTCGTGGAACAAAGCGACCATGGCGTGCTGATATGTTGCCCTAGCATTCTTCAATCCGAAAGGCATGACCTTGTAGAAAAAGGTACCCCATTGAGTAACAAAGGTTGTTTTCTCCATGTCTTTGGGAGCCATCTTAATCTGATTGTAACCGGAGAAACCATCCATAAAGGAGAAGACTTTATGCTGTGCGGTGTTGTCAACCAAAACATCGATATGAGGCAGAGGGAAGTCATCCTTGGGGCTTCCACTGTTTAGATCCCTATAGTCAACACACATTCAGACTTTACCATCCTTCTTCGGCACTGGAACCACGTTGTCCACCCATTGCGGGTAAGAAGTAACTGCTAGAAAACTGGCATCAAACTGTTTCATAACTTCGGCCTTGATTTTCTCAGACATCTACGGGCGCATTCGGCGAACTTTCTGTTTCACTGGAGGACAGTCTTCCTTGGTAGGCAAGCGGTGAACCACGATATCAGTATCCAACCCAGGCATATCTTCATAAGACCAGGCAAAGATCTCAACATAGTCACGCAACATCTGAATCAACCGTTGCTTAACACTAGATTCCAGATTTGCACCGATCTTGACCTCTTTCTTGTCTTCCTCTGTACCTAGATTTACTGTTTCCACTGACTCTTCATGCGGCTGTATGGCCCTGTCTTCCTGAAGTAACAGTCTAGCAAGTTCACCAGGCACTTCGCAATCATCGTCACCTTCATCCTCGGCTTGGTTGATCGGACTTTCGAAGTCATAATTGGCAGTAGCAGAGTCGTTATCAGTGGGATCCAGAGTGGATATAGACCTGTATATGTGAGTGTGTGTAAAATAGCTGTGTTGCAAGATAGAAAAGAAAAACAAGGAGCACAAAATTTGTAATGCAAGAAAACGTCCAATGCTTTTATTGATGATATATGGAGATGACACATATAAAGCCCTCAAACAAAGCCACAGTGTCTCGGGTAAGGCACCGGGCCGTAAAGTTTAAAAATTGTCTATTACAAACTTAAAACAAAAGTCTATTACTGTGTAATAAAAGAAATTGTCACGAAGTCCTTTGCCATCTAATTGTTCAAGCCGCCATCGGTAGTTGGGTAAATCCAGCTGTCAAACTCAGACTCTTCATTATCGTCTTCAATTGCATTCACTTCAGGATTTGTGATACGCAGGGGAGGTCTTCCAATCCGCGCACGCCGAACAGCCCTTTGAGATTCTACAGTAAAACCCAAACCAAACTTGCCAGTCTTGTGTGAAAAGTCAGGGAGTTGACCCCAATTCGCACACCCACCATTCTCAATAACAGCCCGAGCATCTTTGTGGGAAGCCATCTTCATTGAAGGACCTTCAACAACAGTTTTAGTTAACGCCAGTGTCTGGGGGATTTCTTCAAAATGTTGACACGGGGTTTCAATGAACTCCCCGTCCATCTCCACATACCAGAAAGAGTTGAGGTGGCTTACCATGTACTCCTCTTCTCCTCGTACTGTAACAATCTTCCCTTTCACTGGGTATTTTAACATATGATGTAGCGTAGAAGTTACTACCCCAACTTTATGGATCCACGAGTGACCCAGCAAACAAGAATAAGATGGTCGAATGTCCATCACGTAGAACGTAGACGCGAAAATCTGAGAACCAACCTTAACCGGAATATCCACCTCTCCATGTACCATCCTCTTAGACCCGTCAAAGGCCCTAACCACAATGTTGCTTGGCTTCAGCACCAACCCTTCACAGTCTAACCGGTCTAACGCTTTGTTGGGTAAAACATTCAACGAGGACCTAGTATCCACCAGCACGTGAGCTAGGGTAGTGCCCCTGCACTCGATTGAGACGTGCAGAGCGTCATTGTGATTCTTCCCCTTGGCAGTCAAGTTTGCTTCAGAGAAACCCAACCCGTTATCAGCAGTCAAACTAGACACACAGTCTTTGAACTGGTCAGCAGACGTCTCCTGGGGCACGTGTGCAGTTTTTAGGAAAGCAATCAGAGCCTTAGTATGGGCCTCTGAGCACAACAATAAAGACAACATATAGATCTTTGACGGGGTTTTCCCCAGCTGTTCGACTACATTGTAGTCGCTTTTCTTGATGATCTTTAAAATTTCCTCTATCTCCTGTCTAGAGGCTTCAACGGTAATCTTCCTCGAAGCCTCCGTCTGGGCAGGCCCACCGGTGATCCCTTTGCTCCGAGCGTCAGATGACTCAGTGACAGGGGTAATGATTGGGACATGAACAGGGACAGTAGCAGAAGTACTGGAAGGTGTAATAACAACAGGCTTCTGAACAATTGGTGGAGAGATCTCAGGGGAGAAAAGTCTTCCGCTTCGGGTGACTTTACTAGATCCAACAATATTGCTGACATCAGTATCAGCCTCTTCATCCTTCAAGTTTTGATTAATCCCGTGATAATACACATCGACCCCATAGTGCCACGGGACAACCTTATCCGACGTGTAAGGGATAGGTCCAGGAACAATGATGATCAATGGAGTAATTCTCGGAACAGATGTAATTCTAACAAGCTTTCTCAAGGAAGCCTTGGAAGAATTGGCGAAAATGGTGATTATGGAAACTTCTTCAACAGGAACCAATGGAACAAAAGTTTTCTCGAATAAGATTTCTTTATTATCCATCAGGCGTTGGACACCTGACTTCAATAGATGGAAACTGGTAGGTAGGACGGAACACAGGTGGCAACCTTCGCCACAGCCCAGAAATAAACCGGCCAATAATAAGTTCTTCTTCACAGTCATCAATGGAGTAGAAATGTCTTTCATAGAAGTCACAAACGAGTCATCATCCACAACATTTACTCCATGCTTGGGCATAGGAGCAGTCATGACATTAGGCTTTTCCGGCGCTTCAAACTCGATCTCCTTATCATCAATCAGATCATGTACCTTATTCTTCAAGGCCCAACAATTATTGGTATCATGCCCTGGGCTATCAGAGTGATAAGCACAACGAGCGTTCGGATTATACAGTGGTGATGTGGTGTTGGGGTTCTTTGGAGCTTCCCTCGGAGTCACCAAATTGGTCTTTAACAACTGCGGCAGAATTTGAGATAAAGTCATGCTAAGTCGAGGAAATTGTCTTTGTGGTCTCTCCACTCTTTGCTGATTGTTGCGTTGTGGGGCAAAAATTGGTCTTGAAATGACTACCACATTAACCGCTTGACGGCGCTCAGGTCAATTTTGGCTCCTCGAGCTGTAAACTGCACTAGATTCCTTCTTGAAAGGCTTCTTCTCGGTACTTGACGAAGCACCCCTCTGTATTTTGCCGCTCTTGATACCGGCCTTAACTCTCTCCCTAGTCATAATTAACTCAGTAAAACCTGACAATGAACTTCCGATCAAATGGTTGAAATACGGGCCAAACAAGGTCCCCATAAACATATCCACCAACTCCCTGTCAGCCAGAGGGGGTTGTATTCTACCAGCAAGATCTCTCCACTTTTGAGCGTAATCTTTAAAACCTTCGCTCACACCCATAGACATACCCTGAAGTTGGGTACGCGTGGGAGCGAGGTCGGCATTATATTGGTACTGCTTGTAAAAAGAAGCAGCAGGGTCCTCCCAATTACAGACGTTAGCTCCTTCTAGCTGATAGAACCACTCAAGTTGAGTCCCTGACAGACTATCTTGAAAGAAATGAATCCAGAGGTTCTTGTCAGCAGTATATGGTTGAATCTTTTTGACATACGAGCGGAGGTGTAACTTTGGGTAGGAGACCCCATCGTATTTAGCAAAGACAAGCGCTTTAAACTTGTGCGGGATCACTACCCCAGATGCCAAACCCAAATCACCAAAGTCCAATCTAGGTATCTTCTGGATCTCCATCGCACTAAACCGGTCTTCGAGTTTCTTATACCTATCCTCGGCAGGAGGATATTGGTCTCCATCAAAGTCATTATCATTGTCTGAAACCACAGGGCTAGGAGCCTGCCTTTCTTCTTGATTCTCTCCCCCTCCAGATGAGTGAGACAAATCAACTTCCTCTCGCAACCTGTTCCCAAACCTGTGACCCATCTTGAGGAGGACCTTCTTCTTCTTCTTCTTCTTCTTCTTCTTCTTCTTCTTCTCCTTCAAGATAAGAGTCTTCAAATCCTTCTTCCCCTTGGCCAGGTTCATGAACATTTCTTGGAACTGAGCATTTTGAGCTTGAAGAGCCTTAATAGCTTGATCAGTGGACGTTTCAGAAGACATGATGTGCTGAAATAAACATCGAAGAAGATGAGAAACCTGTAAGGGTACCTGTGATGAGGTGCATGGGAATGGAATGCATATGATATGATTTCAAAGACTTTGGGAGATTCAAATTCGTAAACCAAAATGAAACACACTTTTATTAGATTAAAAAAACTTGAAACAATGTTTGACAAATGCCTTTAAGGCGTTACAAATAGAAAAACAGAAAAGTAAATCAAAACTAGAAATAGCAAAAGACATCAGCGCTCCCATGGTCGTTTTCCTTGTTTGCTGACATAGCCATTGAGGACCCTCTCATTCTCCAGCTGCCTTGTAAGCTTTAGGATCTTTCGTTCTTGTTCATGATACTTCTCTCTATAAGTATCCCGCTCTTCCCTCAACTGGATCCAAGACCTCTTTAATGCCCCAATATCAGTAGGCATGTATGGATGGAGGACAGTATGAGGAACCCCTTCTTCATCAGCATGCTCTACAATTATCGATAAGACAACTTCGTATGGAATCCAGAGCTTTTGGGCACGGGCCTGAACCCACCGGAGATATGGTTGCATCGGAAGAGAAGTCTTCGCTCCTAGCTTATGTGGATCAGACCTGTTCACCCTATCCCAAGCTCGTATGAACCTGCGACGATGTCCCTCAACATCTCCCTGGAAGTCAAAGACAATGCTTGGAAGCAGCAACTCATGGGGTCCGTCCCTCCTAGCTCGCCCAAACTGTCGTAAGGCCAAACAAGGATTATAGGTGATCCCTCCTCTGATTCCAAGTAAAGGAATATTGGGGTATTCTCCGCACTGGTCAATGACAGCTACTTCTTCCATGTCTTTAGTACTCCAAATGATGTCCGTATGAGCAAGGGACATAATTCTGTAGGCCCAACCCATGCCTTCCTCGTTCTTCAAAACAGATTTAGGGAGGTGAGAAATGAACCACCTCGCCAACAATGGTGCACAACACATAAGGGTTCCCCGCTTCCGAGCAGTACGGGCATAAAGAGCATGTAGAATGTCACCTAAGAGAGTGGGCACCGGATTACGGGACATGAAGATCTTCACTGCCTTCACGTCGACGAAAGAATCTGAATTAGGGAACAAAACCAAGCCATAGATGAGAAGTGTTAGGATGTATTCAAATGCTTGAAAGTCCAAACTGTCCCAAAACTGTTGAGCCTGATCAATCAAGAACTTAGCCAGGAAGCCTTTCACCCCACTCCGAGTGTCCCAGTTAGACATTACTTCAACCTTTGTCAGATGTAGGGCTGTAGCAATATCTTTTGGTCTAGGAGCTACCTCCAATCCTGTAAATGGTGTCTGCTCTAGAATAGAAATACCAAGTAAATTCGAGAACTCCTCCAAAGTAGGGACCAACTGATAGTCCGGGAAGGTGAAGCAGTGATGCAATGGGTCAAAGAACTGGAACAAGACACTCATCATTTTTTCATCCAGCTTGGAAGTGACTAGGCTGAGGAGGTGACCATGTCTTCTGACAAAGGAAGAAGTATCAGGAACCTTAGAAACCAACTCTCTAAGTTGAGCAGGGATTTGTACGAAGCTGATGCAAATAGTATTTCTGCGCATAGATGCCTTGATCTGCAAAATAGAACAAAGATGAATCCCCTCGGTCTTTGAAATGGGTTAGTCTGATTAAATATGCATGCAATGTCATGATGCATGATGTCATGATAGGAACACACCACAAGTATCCACAGATAGCAAACATGGTAAGGGAAAACAAGTCATACAGTAGCCCTTAAATTTCAGGTTGGCATGGAGTTTAGGTATTACCCTCTTTCACTTTAGTTGGTTCAACCTATCCTAGTAATAGTAATCGGGTTCTAGAGGATCTCAATATCACTGACCACCCTCGATCGGTCATAATTCCAGTTTAGCAACCTTTTCTTGCGGCCGAAATCATCGCGAGAGTCTGGTCTCAATAAGTGTAGCATACTGCTACTTTTCTATGGCCAAGTTGGTCAATTATAGGTTCTAAGGTCAGTTGGTGCTTAATGACCCCTTAGCAGCCCGATATTCTCCTTGTTCCACCACAAGGGATATCAGTACAAACTAAAGTGTCACACCAACGTAGCTACTGCTTCAACCGTATCGGTCTACGTCGTACAGCTCCCTTACAGTCTATTTCTACTTACCTAAAAGGTATCCCCCAGATCCGGGTTAGGATCTATAGTAACTCCGATACAAAGCCCATAAAATAAAGCAAACAAATCAAACAATTGAAAAAATATGATGAACTATTCCTAAGGTACACCCCACTTATTAAATCCCCAACAGAGTCGCCAGTTCTGTGATACGGTGGAAGAACTGACTGTTTTTGGAATGCTGGTTTGCGTTTTGCGTTTGTTTTCACAAAATGTCGCGGTAAGCAAGAGTCGCCACCGACTTTTATTTTATCCAACAAGGAAAGGAAAAAAGCACAAAAAAATTCTTTTTTCGAGATATTTCTAAGTACAGGGGGTAGATTTATAGAAAGGGAAGGTATTAGCACCCTTTCTATCCGTAGTTATCTACGGGCTCTTAGGTACTTGCTCATCATTTTCAAAATTGTTTTCTTTGTGTTTGTGGGCTTTGAAAAGTTTTTGTTTTAACTTTGATTTAACTCTTACTTCTGTCTTCAAGAGTGTAATGAAGTGTTTTTGAAAACTTTGTTTGTAAAGAAGTGTAAGTGTGAAAATTTTTGTTTGGATTTGAGCAAGTACTTAAGAACTAATCTACCTACTCGAAAAAGGAATCGTTCTATGTTGGTTTCCTTTAGACAACGCTATCCTACTATTAGTAAGTAGGTAGCACCGTCGTTGGATTTTGAGGGTCAATTCGAAAGATGGACATACGGTCACTAAAGCAATGTTAGGACGTCTTAGTGGTAACCCTAATGTCTTAGATCATTTATCCGAGGCAACAATATCTGAGGCAACTTTTCTGATGCAACTTATAATCTTTTAGACAAGAGGGCGACCTCTAAAATAACCTATACTCAATGACCATTTACAAAGGCAACCAAGTGGGAGTGTACCCTAGGAGTGCGCATGTGCGAGTGTTTCAATTTCATATTTGTTAATCTTTTCACATTTAGGGTGATCTAACTGTTTTAAATTTAGCCATACATTCTTGTCATGCAAAACCTATTATCAAACATCTAATAGTTAAATATTTACAAAAATTAAAGTGCAGAATTTAAACTAAACTATTACAAGGCTTCAGGTATTTACATAGCCAAAAACAAACCCTTTGAAATTAAAAGCGGTAAATAAATGTCCTAATTTAATTGTTACAAACCGGGAGCAGATACAATAATTGGATAAAAATAAAACGCGCGAGAAAATTAGATCGAATGCGAAACTAGGGTTTTGACCCTTCTATCCTAATTAAAAAAAAATGTTTTTGTTGTTTTTAATGTTTTTTTAATAAAAGATTAGGTTCTAAAATTCAATGCTAAGTTAATTGGTTATTAAATTAATTATGAAAATAATTAAGTGACACATTTTTGGTTTTTTGTTATTTTAGGTAAGAAATAAAATAATTAAGTTAGTGATAAAACCTAGTTATTCTAATTAATTTTAATTATTTATAAAAATAAATTAAAGTTATCTAACATAAATAACCTAATTAATTAATTGATTTTTTTACTAAAAATAAATATCTAAAATTTGATTGGTGAAAATACTATTTTTTATGATTTTTTGATAAAAAGAAAATTATTTTTGGGTTAGTAAATAAATAAGTAAATAATTAAATGAAATATAAACAAAAATATAAAAGAGAGAGATGGGCCTGAATTGGAGGTGTGCATAGCAATTTTCCTGGGCCCATTGAGATGTGATCCGTGTTGACTTTGGTGATTCTGTATGGCATCTTTGACTTGGCTTATGGTGCACTCCCAATGCTGGCCACCAGATTTGGCCATCTGGCGCGTTGATAATGAAGGAGTATGGTGGATCTCAGGCTCACGCGTGCATTGGATCTCTTGAAATAAAATGATATAGAGAAATAGGGGGACCTGAGATTCAAACCCAGGCCCCAAGGCAAATTCCTTGCTACGCTTGCCACTAGATCACTTGCTGCTTGTTGTACAATTATAGAATAATAATAATAATATAAGAAAACAAGTATTAGTGGACAAATTCAGAAAAACACGCGACAACGTTTCACAAGGCAATGGAAGCTGGCCACGTCTGCGTCTTCTTCCCTGCACCGTGGCTAAAAGTTCATTAGCCTATACCTACGGGCAAATGTCCGTTGCTACAGATTGCGTGTTCTCAAAATCCTCCACAGGCCATGGAAATGACATTTAACACCATGGTTAGATTCGCCTCGTCCTCCTGATCCCAACCGTACCCATTACCAAGGCCAATTGTTCCTGAAATCAAAAGCCCTAAAACCAAGCTCGAAAACCTAGCAATGGTGATTAACGCTACAGACCATATAAACCAAATTGAATAATGCAGAAAGTTTGCAAATGTTATGGTGATCAAGAATGTACAATTATTTCAACCTAACAATGCATAAATTGTGAGTTTCGAATTCAAGAATAGGGGTGTAACGTGAGGGACTTACAGCGCGTTTAGGGACCGGAACGGACTTGTTCTTGATAGCTTTAGGTTCCTGAGAGTGCCAGGAAGCGATTGGGATAGATGACAAGCCTTGTGGATGCCTCTAACTATCAATTCGATCTCACACTTTTTGCTTGTTTTTTCAAATCTGGTTCTCCATCTCACGCCTGTTTCTAACCTACCTCTAGGTATGCACGCCTTCTTTATGTATTAGTGAAGGAATTAGGGTTGCAAAATTGGTTTAAATCTTTTTCTTTCAATGCCTTTGATATTTGATTTGATTCACTTTAAAAAACTTCCAAATTTGGCTTATTTCCAATCTTTTTGTGCACACAAGCCTTGATGTGAATTTGAATGATGCTAGCTGTTCAATGAAGCCTGAAACAAACACAAGATCCCTTGTTATCAATGTTTTGGATTTTTTTTTGATTTAAATTGATTTAAATTGAATTAATTCACATAAAAACCAAATTAAATAATAAAAATATGATATGGACATGTGGAAAATACTAGAGCACGTGGTCTATGTTTCCAACTTAAAACAAGTGAAAAAGATTGGGCCCATTAGGCAAAATTTGATGTTTTGGGCATAGTTGACTTTTGGCAATTTTGCAAAAAAGGTCAACTTCACCAATGCATAACTTCCTCAATTTTGACTCTTTGGAGGTGTTCTTGGACTTTTTAGAAAGCTTGATATGTCCTCTAAGCAACCCTTTTGGTCTCATTTCAATTTGATATTCCATTCTCATGTATGAAGCTTTGATAAAAAATGTGTTTTTGTTGACTTTTCAAAATGACCTATAATGTCCAAATTCCTAACTTCTTGTGAGTGCATATTTTGAACTTGGGAGATGAAGATGGATTGTAGGAAATTGCATCCTCTTAAAAATTAACCTTGGATGGGTCATTTATCATAAAGTATGAGAAAGTTATGCTTGGTCAAAGTTGGGTTGACTTTTCCTACAAAACCCTAATTTAGCAACTTTTGAATCTTGATGAATTATGAGCAATACTTGATGAATCATAATCAACACTTGATCAAATGATGAAGTATACTTCAAAATGAGGATGTTGACCAAAAATCTTGAAGTTTGACTGTATGTGGGTCACAGTTGACCTTTGCCCTAGCACAGTCAATTTTTGGACCTTTGAGCAATTGACTGAGCAAAATTCCTCTTCAAGGCTTGAAACTTGACATGGATGATCTTGAGAACATATTAGGACATTGGTGAGCACTTGGGATCACTTGGACTTAAGTATCTTGATGCAACATGAAACCCTAGTTTGAGGTAGACTGCCTTAGGAGAGGGCTTGTCTGGCCAACTCTTGGGCTACCTTGAGCAACTTGGGGATCTTTCTTGAAATGTTTTGAGAAATACGGGAGGGAAAATTTTGGGGTACAACACTGTCCTTGTGAAAACTAAAACCCTAATTTGAGGCATCAGTGTTGAGGAGATGGCCTGACCTAGTCAATACTTGCGCAAGCTTGAATCATTGAAGATCTTTGTGAGAAATATCTTGAGAAAAGATAGTGAAAATTTTGGGGTACAACATCCATATTCTTATCCCTTTCAATATTTCCACCATTGTTGAGGTACTAAACTTAGGGGTTTTCACTTTTACATGGAGAGTTGTCATCATCTATTACAAATCATCCACGAGACTTGACTCATAATGGTTGGAAGTTTTAGTTCAGGTGTTTCCAATTCCAAAGGGTGAAAAACATTGTTATATGGACAAGAGTTACCTAAGAAGATTCATGTTTCCAAATCTAGCGCAAACACATGAAGAAGATATTGGAAGTGCAAGTTCTAGGGAGCCAGGGGGTTGTTCAAATTATTGATCACTTTCAGTCGTATTTCTTCCTCATTCTTATTTTCTTATAAGTTATTGTTTTTTTTTCCTTCTGAATGATGATAATTGTCAAATGTTTCATTGGGATGATGATTTGTTTTTTTGCAAAATAAGTGGAATCAAGGTCTGACTATGGGTTTTTGAATGTGAAAAACTGAAAGTGAATTTGAGGAAATATGGTGCAAAGTTTGGCAAAGAATTCGGGCATGACTTTGGGAAGGTACTAAGTAACAAAAAGATTATGAAACTCAATTAGAAGGCTTCAAATGATATGAATAAAATTAATGCACTCACCAACCTTCTTGTTGCATCTTGGATTTTATTTGTTATAATGTACAAGTATATGTAATATGGTGTGTTACCACTACTGTGAACTAAAACTATGCCTTGTAATATGTTTTTATCAATGAAATGAATGAAAGTTCTTTTTTTAGACACGACTTTTGTTACTATCTTCTGTAAACCTGAATTTTTTGTACATAGCCTTTGTGTATGTCGCAACTTTGAGACACATAGGTAATGGAAAAGCAGAACTAAATAATGCATTCATACATGTTATGTATAACATTTATACCATAATTAAATCAGAATTGTACACACATGTTATGTACCATAACTGAATCACAAATAATAACCATAATTGAATCACAAATAATGCATAACTAAACAAAGACATTGTAATTAGTTCCAAAGTAAACCAAGATTGTGCATTACATAATATCATAACTTTGTGTAATACACACATTAGTTTCAAAGTAAACCATAATAAGCACATTATGTGCATTAAAGTCATTAGCATAATATCATAACTTTGTGCATTACACACATGAGTTCCAAAGCAAACAAAAATAAGCACACTAGGTGCATTAAATTCAATAACATAATAACCTATCTTTGTGCTTTACATGTATTACAACAAGTTGGCAAGTCACTGTGACATTTTCCTTGATATCTCATCCCATGACTTCATTTTGCGAATACATGTCCCTAATTTTGGGTCTTTTGAGGGTAGTGGCATCATCATTGGTATTGTCAATCTCTAATGGTGTTAATGAACTTGATCATGGGCCAACATTATTCATGGACCTCCATATAGTCTTCAACCTGTCACTTGGCCTCTTAGGTTGTTGAGATTTATTCTTCATATCGATTCTTTGTTTCTTTCTTGGAGATTTTGTATGGATAACTACTTGCTCAGCTACATGTGAAGGATTAACAATATGAGATTCTTGTTTCTATGTTAGTTTACTTTTAGCATCTAATTAGGCAAGTATATCTTCAATGGATGCATCAATCTTAGGGTCATTCCAATCATCTGTCACATTTGCAGTACATGTAGCAACATCATATGCCCCTGTAGCAGCATATTCAATAGTTGTAGTTATATCATCAGTACATGTAGCAATATCATCACCTACATTCTTCACATTCTCAGCAAAAAAAATTCACACTTCTAGCTTTAGTTCTTAGTGTTTTCTCTAAGACACAAAACATAGAAAAGTAGTCATAGGAACATTAAGTCATTACAGTTAATGCAATAGAAAAGTAGTCATTTGAACATTAAGTCACACAAACCTTTCTCTTCAATGTAATATGTTCTTTCTCTTTTATATGTTGACCAATATCTTCTATAAGAACCACCTCCATCTTTATTTACTCTCAGTATCTACAACTCCAAATCATAATAACATTTGGATCCCTAGCCACAATAATAAATAATTGGCCACCATAACTTGTCTTTAAATGACACTCATCCACTCCAATAAAGGGTCTGCATCCATTAAAAAGGGTTAATACCATTATACCCCTTCCATATAGGAGACTTCCGATTTACCCCCATGTAACTTTGTTTTGTAAAACCAACCTTGTCATATGAAGATTCTACTATTTTAAACCTTCGAAGGAAATGGCACATGTCAATTTCTTATGTGTCATGTTGTTTGGCATTTTTTGTTTTTTCATTTTTTTTAAATGACAACTGAGCAAACTTAAGCCACATCAGTAAATTAGGCTTATAAAATTACAATAGGAAACTCTATTCTAGTCCTTCCCATTTTGGCCAAACTGAGAAACACCATTGATGAGCTCCTTGCAACTCTATTGAAGCCTCTATGCTACAAAATTGTTCAAGGAATCAGTTAAAGCTCAAGTCAATGTTAGATTTGTTGAAGATACATGACCTAAGGCATTCTCATTTTATCCCATTTTTCCAGTTTCATTTTTTCGTTCTTTAGGTTTAGAACTCCATTTTGATGAAACAGTTTCTATTATAGATTATGAGTAAGTTCAGTATTGTTCATCATGGAGGGGATTTTGTAAGCGAGAAGACAATGTTTTATATGAGTGGAGTTCAAACAACTATGTATGATCGGGATAGCAAAAAGTGGGGTGTCTTTGATGTGTTGAAACCAATACTTGACTAGGGATATGAAAGAAATGAGTTTAGGGTTTGGAACAAGTTTGAATGTATAAATGAATGCTATTTTGAAGTAAACAATGATCACCAAGCATTGGATGTTGCTAATTTTTATTTAGGTTTAAGTTACGTGAAAAATACTCGCAAAAGAAGCTTCCTTAAAAACAAATAGAGTCACCACCTAACTTTATTTATACCGAAAAATATAGGAAAAGGAAAACATAGAGAAAACCTCAAAAATAAGGGAAAAGAACATGGTCTTTCAACCAATATATGGGTAAGGGAGTGAATTATACAAGGAGAAGGTATTAGCACCCCTCACGTCCGTGGTACTCCATGGGATCCACTCTTGTTATTATAATCAATGGGTGTGTATATATCTATAACTTATTTGCTAAAAGGTAATGTACGCATAAATTCATTAGGAAAGAGAATTTTTTTTAGTGCATTCCCCTGAGCTTTGCAACCCCATGCCTATGTATCCCCGAAAGGAATTATAACACCGTAGTTCTTATTACAAATGTTAGTTTGTTATGTGTTTTTTATAAATGATGTTAAGTTCACATTCTAGCAGTTATAGCTTGTTTGTTTGCGGTAGAACAAAGTTAATATGTCGTTTTTGAAAAGGTTTTAAGGAGAAAATCCAAGTGGCAAAATGATTTGGATTTGGTTTGTGTTTTTATTGGGAGAGAGATAACAAGTGGAGCCTCATCCAAGGAGACACTCATCACCTTTACACCTTTAGTTTTGAAATGGTTTTAACATTTGTTAAGTGTTTTTAGATTTGATTGAGAAAATGTTTTAGTCTTAAAGAGATGCAGTGCAAAAGAAAAGAAAGTCTAAAGGGAGACTTGGGATCTTAATTTTGTCATGCAAAGTATACCTAAGGTTGAGATTGAAGGGAATCTAACCTAATGTTGTCATGCCATGGTGGACTTAGAGTTTGGATTGAAAGGGGGAATTTCTATCCTAATGTTATCCTTCTTGGATTGAAGTCCTAATGTCAATCTTGATTAAAATCTTTATCATGGATTAAGATGAACCAAGTGAGCCTAAGGGAGCATGTGATTCACACAATTAACGAACAAACAATTAATGATATTCAAACAACATGCTTATTGAGTAAAAGTTGTGACAAAAGGATGAAAGATATAGACACACTTTAATGAAAGAATCAATCATGTATGTGATGGTTGGTGGTTAAAATTAGTTTATGAAGGAAATATATCCTTAAAGACAAACAAACTTATGAAATACGGATAAACACCAAAGAGAGTATCAAGCATGGCAAGCACATGAAGGTTAAATCATGTTATTCAACAAGTTAAGAACATACATGTATGTATGATCAAGACATGGCCACACTCAAGGAAAACATGCATCAAGTGTTCATTGATCAAGCAAGAACCAAACTTTAAATAAGTTATATGTATCAAAATTAAATGATAAAGTCATGGAGCATCTTAGGGTTTTATGTAAAAGTATAAGGATCATGCATTAAAAGTCTTGCTAAAATCCTAAGTAAAAGCCAAATTGATCATGGTATAAACATCACAAGATACAAGATATCAAGAAATAATCAATATATATCATTCTATGAACTTTTCATTTGAAATTAGTCAAGAAATCAACAAAGAAATAAAAAAAATTCTTGAAAGAACGCCTAAAAAGTCAAAGTTTTCAACTATACAAAAATAGTCAAGATGAATATTATTTTTGGAAAACTTTTATATATTCACAAAATAGAGGTACCCAATGAGGAGTGTACAAAAAATCAGCTTAAAATAAGTTAATTTTCATAGTGAAATAATTGAGAGAAAATGGCAAAAAAAAACTTAAAACAAACAAGTGATAAAAATTAAGCAAGGGGCTGCCAAGCCTTGAACAAGCGCCCTTGTGGTTACCAGTTAAAAGGCTAGCCATCAGGCCACGCACTTATGGTGTTAACACAGTGAAATCAATGAATAAAATATGAAACAAAACACTAAATGTTTAAGAAGGCAAAAAAGATGGAAAAATGCAAAAGAGGGGTTCACACTAGTTCAATCCTACGCCCTTAGGATTGGAAAGACTTGAAAATGCATGCTTCAACCACTGAAGTGGTGATACATCTGTTAGTTTAAACACAAACCAATCAATATATTATAAAACCAGTTTCAAAAATATAAAAATGGCGCCACTAGTTCATCTTCTTCCTCGTGAATAACAATAATGGCGGTTTTTGCATCTTTCTCATCTCTCAATCTTTTAGAAAGGTGTAAACATGAAAATTGCTTAGAATTTAATCAGGAATCCAAAAATGTAACCCGCATAAATTTATATTACAAAAATCTCACGAATTTTGGGCAAAACTGCAAACCCTAAGACAAGTTCAAATGCACGAAACTTAACACACATGCATGATTCAATCCAATAGACTTGTGGCTAAGAATCAACATATTATGGATTACATTTTTTCTTTAAAATGTATGTAATAATGATGAGTGTATGATGTTGGTCGAAGAGATTCAGAAATTTACCTCTTTGGAGAAAGTTCAAAGCTTCTTCTAACACTTCCATATGAGATGTAATGATATAGAAAGCTTTTTGGGACCTTGGCGAAGCTAATGGAAAGCTTCCAAACCTTCTGCCTAAGTTAACTTGAAAATTTGAAAAGTGAGATATGGAGGTGTTATAGATGATAAATTAAGGTTGCAATAGCCTCGATATCATGTATGGAAGGTTTATGGATGGTTAATTTGTACAAAAATTGCAAGGATTGTGAAACTCGAAGAAATGGACTTTGAGCTTCAATTGTATTAGAATTTTGCAATACTGAGTTTGAGAGAGATTATAGGATTATTGAGCTGTGAATTCGTGTCCTTTGGAGTGCAAATGAGCCTCCTATTTATAGGGAAAGCTCAGAGGTAATGATATGGTCATGTTTGTAAGTGATAGAGTTTTGGTTTGGTTGAGATGGAACAACCAAGTTTGTGTGAAAATTGTTATTCCAAAGCATAATACAAAAGGGATTTGTAGTGGTTATGAGCTTTAGATATGTTGCTTATTGATTTAGTTCTTAAGTGTGATTATAGGAAGCAACATATGGGCTCAAGGAGTTACCATTTTGATTAAAGATAGCTTTACAAGAGCGGAAGTGTTAACTTTGTGCCAAAAATGGAATGATCATTGGAAAAAGCTTCTAATCCTTGTGTAATGGCTCAAGATTTCGTGTAATCTTATGATTATGGATATATTTAGAGGTTAAGAGGTCTGAAAATCAGGATTTTGAGGCTTGGTTTAGAGATTTGCTCATGAGTTTGTCACAAAAATGACCTATAATGCAACCAAGGAAGGCCAACTTTATCTCTTTGATTCTCCTCGCTCAAGCATGATAAATTTGTGCTTGGGACATTTTAGAAAGCTTAGAAAATCCTCTTAAACTTTCATGTTTACCACTTCAATTGAATCAAATGGGATCTTGATGAAAAATAGCTATGAAGTCAGTCACTTGTGAAGGTCTAAATCACTTGAAAAATTCCTCGAAGTGTTGGCTAATGGAGTCATGGCTTCATGGACTCATATTTCTTGATTTATGCACTTTTTGGAGATAAACCCTCATTGACAAAGTTGTAGCATAAAACATTCTCTTTAATTTTAGCATTGGAGCAAAAAAAATGGTTACTTGATGAAGAAGTTACAAGCTTGCAAAGTAGCATACTTGAACATGAATTTTTAAAAGACTCAGTGAATTTTCCAAAACCCTAATCTTTGATGTTTGATTCTCTCTTTTGATTTCCTTCATTAGACTTGATCAAATGACTTCATTAATTATATTTTCACGATCCTTGACTTGAGAAACCCATGGTTGATCAAAAAGTCAAAGCTTGACTTCGCAATTGACTTTTCCCCAAATGAATCCAAATCCTATATAATCAATGCAATCTTGTGATCATGATGTAATTGAGATGTTTTGAAGATCATAAGATGATGTTGTTGATTATCCTTTGAAATAAGTACTCTTGAAGTTCAACCCGCAAAACCCCAATTCACTGATTTTCTCTTATGAGTGCCAAAAAACCTTTGTTTTCTTCATATCAACTGATGAACCAATGATGAGACCCTGACACTTGAGGACATCTTGATGAAGATGGTGACCCATGTGTTTTGATAGAAATGATTATGATGATGATGATCCAATCCTCTGAGAGACGACTTCTTCTCAAAACCCTAATTACAAGGAAATTATGATCCCAAGCCCTTTTTTAGGAACCAATGATATGAATGATTTATGATTTCAATGCAAATGAATATGAAGCATAAGTTAAATGTGGTTTAAATCCATAGGGAAAACTTTGGGGGTGCAACATAGGTAACAACACAAAAGGCCATTTATATGTTGAACATAATGTTAAGGACATAAAAGTCAAGGTTGTTGAACTTAAATGATTTGAAATGAGTGTAGGAACTGATTCAAGTGATGAAAAAGTGATGGTGATACAGTGAAGATTAGCTTTGATGATACAGAGGATGAAAGAACAACTGTAATGGATGATGGTTTTTAATTATTTGAAATTGATAATCTTAATATTTCTTCACCTAGAATTGAAGTCACTAGGAAGTCATATAGGTATAAGAGGTGTGCCACTAAGTCACCCAAGATGAAATTGACAACAAAGAAGAAGAAGATTATTGTTGGAGCACTTGGAATGATAGTCAAAGAGATTAAATAAAAGGATTCTAAAAAAATGGAAGAAGACCAATATATGAGTGATGAATTGTGTAGCTCTAATCCAGATGCATCTGAAGATGAAAAAATGACAAAGTATAGAAAGTTTATAAAGGAGCAATTAGGCAAGAATTACAATTTTAAGTTGGGAATGGAATTTAATTCCTTAGCTGATTTCAAGGATGTTATAATAGAGTGGTCAATTTTGAATGGAAGGGAAATTACATTTGTGAAGAATGAAAGAGACAGGGTAAGGGTAAAATGCAAGAGTAAATGTGGGTTTTTGGGTCTATGCTTTAAAGTAGGTGGCAGCATGACTTCTAAAAATATGGGTGGGCACCCACAATCTTGCTAGGGTTTTAAACAATAGAATTGCAAAGTCCAACTTGATTGTAAATGTTATGGTAAACAAGATGCAGACAAGGGAGAAGGTGAGGATTGCTGACATAATTCAAGACATGAGAAATACCTACTCAATTGGTGTTGTACCCCAAAATTTTCCCTCCCATTTATCTCAATGATTTCTCATCACTAAGCCCTTGGAGCTCAAGATCCAGTTAGGGTTTCATCTGCTCAAGACTTCTCCTTGCACTGTTGACCCAAATTAGGGTTTGTGTTTTCACAAAGATGTTCAGACCTAAAATTCCTAAGATGACTTTCATGCTTCATATTGGACTCCCAAGTTTATCCACATCAAGTTTCAAGTCTTGATTCCAAGTTTTGCCCAATCAATTGGACAGTTGACCTAGAAATCAGCTGTATTGGGGAAATAAGTCAACTGTGGCCAATTGACAGTCAAACCTCATGAAAATTGACCCACATCAACATCATGAACTCACTTGGATCATTTGATCAAGTTTGGATCACAATTCCACAAGAAATTTGATCAGATCACCCAAAGGGCAAAATGGTCATTTTTAGGGTTTTGACTGCACAAAGGTAATTTTTGACTGTTTGACCTATCCAATGGCAAACCAAGCTCACATATGGACTCAAGGACCCCATGGAATTATCTTGACATGCTCAACAAGTTCAAAAGATCCCAAATGCACAAGATTGACAGTTGAATTTCCCAGTCAATTGATCAATTTTGACTGTATACTGAAAAGTAAAACTTTGACTTTTTGGTCAAAATCAAGAGTCAAGATTCATTTTTCATCAAAACATGCCAAATCATGAAACTTGTTCATCAAGAAATCAAGAATTGCAAATTAGGGTTTGAAATGAGAATTTTTCATAACTTAGAATTTTTCTAAGTTATGAAAAACCCTAATTTTTTCCCAACTTTGCCCCACTTTCTCACCAAGATTCATTTGGATTCAAGCAAAAGTCAAAACATGAAAGTTGTAGCCTATTGCATAATCTGCAACTTTGATTCACAAAGTTTTCCCAAAAGAAGCTTGTATCGCAAGTTACAATTTTTGGAACAAGGGTACTAAACCATTCTTAACTTAGTGAAATTTTGACCTATTTTAGGCAAAGTTTCTACCTAACTTCAAGACCATTTTTCACATACTTCCACTTGGAATTTCAATTTGCATTTCAAAGATGGATTGTATTATACATTCCAAGATTTCCAAAATGTCCAAGAACTCATCAAACAACCTCGTGACTTGAGAGAATCGAATTTTGCAATATGGCAAAAAGTCACTTTGATTCATGGCCATGTATATGTTCACAACTTGTGCAAATTTTCAAATCAGCATGCTTCCCTTGATTACAGGCCTCTAAACCATCCAACACTCATAAATTTAATGCCAATCCTTTGTGCCAAAGTGTTATTCTATGAGTTCAAACATTACATGCAAGTTTAATCCATTTATGGAAAAAGTGAAATAGCCATTTTTGAAAAGTTAAGCTTTATGTCAAATTGAAAATCCAAGAAGTACAGATCAAATCGCCTTGGCACAAGTTTAGGGACTAATCACACTGATCAATGCCAAGGTTTGCAGCATGTTATGGGGGCCTCTACCTGTCTAAACATCAACTTGGCTTTTGCTTGCTTAAGTGTTAAGAAACTTAGCATTTGAGAACACAACTTTCATCTCAGCAAGAGAACCCTTAAGCAAATATTTTGTACACATTCAAGACATCCTAACTGAGCTAGTACACGACTCCAACACCTCCAATACCTCCACAAACTCAAAATCACCATTGAACTGCACAAAAACAGGGCTTGCTACAGTTTGAGTTCCAACTCTCATCCCTTTCATACACTCTTGCTAAAACCACATCAAACACATCCTACAACATCCCCTGAAGCTAATCCAAACATAAAACACGACCTGTAACTCCTCTAATCAGTTCCACAATTTTCACTTTCTTGTTTTGCAGTTGAAGGTCCATAGCTCGATTCAAGGTGTTTCAAAGCAAAGTAAGCATTGGAATAGCATCACTACACTTCAGGCAAGCTGTACAGATCATCATCTTGCCCTGAAAGCTCCCCCATTGCCAGATACAACTTCAACTGAACAGGTATCTTCTTGAACTTCTAACTCTTAATGTAGGCATTGTTAGCTCTAGGTTTGTGAATAAGAAGTGTTCTACTCATGCCCCTGAACCTGTACATACTTTTACTTTTCATTTATTTTGCCTGAGCTATGAGAATTTAAGGTCTGAATATGGAAGAAAAGTTAGGTCAAGATTTGGGAATGTTAAAATTCTCTCTCATTTTTGAGAGTTAGGATGAGTTCTTTACATATTTAGAATCGTGATTCAATGCTTAACATTTCTTATGTTGTAAGTTTGTGCAAAAGATCAAGGAATTCAGATGTTTGAACTTGAGTACAGGCGCGCGTTTTGGAACATTTTTCTGGCTGAAGGTTGAAGAAAGGTCTTCATGGGCTGGGCCTTTTGTGCTATTTCTCTTCACACCCTATTTTTGTTTTCATACCCCCTGAGCCCATTTTGTTTGTTTTATTGATTTTTTGACTTTTCTCTTTTTATTCTGATTTATTTATTTTTGCTAGTAATATTAAAAATATGAAAAATTATTTTTACACCATTTATATATTTTTTAAGCATTTATTTGTTTATATGAACCATTTGTGCATAAATAATATATATATACTATTATTTAGAAAAACTAGAAAAAAATAATGCAAATATATTTTATTTCTGATTTTTATTTCATTTTCTCTTTTGAAAACATTTTGTATCAAAAAATATTTTTTTATAAATATTAAATATTATTATTTTGTATATATAATACTTATTTAGTAAATAATAAAGATATTTATATATATTAGTATATTTAGGTAAATAATACAAAAAATATATACATTTTTTTATTTTATTAATATTTGACCAAAAAAATACTTTTTTATGAATATACTTCATTTTTATTTTGTTTTGTATATAATTATTAATTATTGTACACATTAAATAAATAATACCCCTTTATTTAAGAAATTAGGGTTTTACCCTTAAAACACAAAAACTCCAAAAATATTACCTTTTTTTATTTTATTCATTTTGTTTATTTGACATAAAAAAACACTCTTTTTCCATACATCTAAAAACCCTTTTTGCATTTTGCATCTTTATTTTATTATCCATTTAATTTATGCAATTAATTATTTTGTGAATATTCCAAAATTGATGTAATAGCTAGGTTTAAATTCCTTGTCTAAATATCCCCCTATTTGAACATTTGTACCCCCCTTCCCATATTGTGTTGTAATAGTTTAGGAAATTTAAATTTCGCACTTTATTGCTTTCTAAATATACCATGCTAGAATTAGGGTTTGTATGCAAATAAAAGAACAAAATTAGTTTGACCTAATTTCAAGATAATCAAAGCATGAAAATGGACAACACATATCACACTTGCACCCCTAGGGTATTCCACTTGTTGCCTTCAATGAATGGGCCATATTGCATGTTAGGTCTCTTTGGGCAAAACAAACACAATTCAAATGATCATAGTCCCTCGATGACGCTTTCGAAAGGTTGCCTAAAAATGATCAAGTCCCTTAAAGGAAAATTGCCCAAAGATACTTGACATCGTTGCAATTATGGTCTAAACGATGACCCGCGCCCGTCCCTTTCACCTCCTAACACAAGATTGTCCACCAAATACAATGGTGGAACAAAATTGTCAAAAGGTTTTAAAACATAGCTATAATCTTTGAGAACTTTAGGGTAGATAGCTCTTAAGTACTTGTCAACTTGCAAAAGAAAACACTTGCCTCTTTTCAAACCACACTTCACAAACACTTTCAAAACAAACTTTCAAAAAGCCTTGAAACATCTTTTCAAAAAGACAAACACCTTTTGTAAAACATTCGAGTAAAGAATTGTTACAAGGGTAGCCTAGACAAGGCATCTTTTTCAAAACATTTTCAAAACCACACACAAAGCACCATTTCAAACAATTGAAAACCAAGGCAAGTTGATCTAAGCAAGTACCTAAGAGCCCATGGATAACCATGGATAGAAAGGGTGCTAATACCTTCCCTTTCTATAATCTACTCCCCGAACCCAAGAAAATATCTCAAAGGTTTTTGCTGTGCTTTTTAAACCTTTCCTTAGGATAAAATAAAAAGTCAGTGGCGACTCTTGCTCAACCGAAACATTTGCGAAAACAAACGCAAAACCATAGTCAGTTCTCCCACCGTATCACAATTGGGATTGCACAAAGTTAGGCATGGACAGAAAATGAGATAGCAAAAGGAATAGTTGAAGGAGATGTTGTTAGACAATATGCAATGGTTTGTAGGTATGCAATTCAATTAAAAAGAGTATATGTTGGGAATACTATGAAGATTGATGTAGACAACCCAACCCATCTATTCAACCAAGATTTAGGTCTTCCTACTGAACAACCAGATGAAAATCATCAAACAATGAAGTCGCCATCAAACATTTTTTATCCCACATAAAGGGAAAGGAGATCATTGAGAAAACCTGAAAAGGGAGAAGTCACGGTCTTGCGACCGAGAGATCAGGTAAAGGAGTCTGTTACACGAGGGGAAGGTATTAGCACCCCACATACCCATCGTACTTTATGGTATCCACCATTGTTATCTATCTTATGGGTGTGTCTAATCTATGCTTACTGCTTACTACTGAGGAAGAATGCATGCAAAAGAAAGGAGAAAATAATGTAGGAAAAATAAAGTTGTACCCGTTCGGGCCCTACCATAATGCCTACGTGTCCTTTTTGAGGAATTAGAGTTATTGTAGTTCGACTTACATGTTTTTGTTCATTTTGTGTCCTTACCTACGTGTCCTTTTTGAGGAATTAGAGTTATTGCCTTCTGCTGCAGCTCGATCTTTGGAGACTCACGTGTTGGCACAGAAGTAAATTAACATGTTCTTACCTGAAAATGGTTTTGAGTTACACCCTCAAGGAAAGATGCCACACTTGATTAGTTTGTGTTTTTTTACCTTGAAAAAGGGTTTAAGTATGATTAGCATGTTTTATGATTTGCTAAGAAAAGGAAGTCGTAGTTTTAGATGTAAGGAAGAAAAAAAGGGGAAGAAAAGAGTCTAATGGAGACTAGCCTATTTCTAATCCTAATGTTATCATAAAATGGTAGTCTTAAGGTTTGGATTAAAGGGAAATATCTACCTAATGTTAGCATGCATGGTTTGCCACTTAAGGTCTAACTTGCATCCGAAGGGAACAAGCACATCCTAAGGGTACCTGGTATGTACAAGGATAAAAAAAACAAGCAAAGCTCAAGAGAGAACACACATGCCACGAGTAGCACACACTAACTCGGGTAACAACCTAACCAAGATATAGAAGATCGAGGTAGGTGACAGAAGACAATATGAACAACCATGAAGTGTCAGCATCAGCCAATGCAAACTCCTGACAAAGTGCGGGGGTTTGATTTCAAAAGCCTTCCCCAATTGACGGGCTCAAATACACATGATCTTAGGAACGTGTTCGGAGCTCGAAACTTGCAAAAAGCGAGCATAGGAACGACATGGACTAAAACTGGTGGGGGTTGATTGCTAAACCTTTCCATTTGCCTCTTTTTGAGGACTTGGGAATGGTGGCCAGAAAAGGACCTAAAACCATCATCCCGCTATACAAGCACAAATTTAAACACACCTGCATAATACCTACTTCAAAGGTAGGGTTTTAAACAAACACAAATAGCACACAGAAAGCACACAATGCAGAATTGCCCTAAACAGGTCTTTCAATATACCAGAGGGATTCCTGACATGATCAGCAACAAAAATCCACGTCATACATCTCTACCATACTTCTCATGACATCATAAAGTAGAAAAGCCCTACTTCTCATGATCTCTAGAAAGTGGTAAAGAAATACAGTAAAGTGCGGAGAAATGTACAAGTAGTAGCGGTGACTACCACAAGCAAGCAAATTGTCAAAAGCAAACGAAAGCACTAGAGAAGTAGGGAGTACGTGTCGAGCAAGCTTCACCTAGAAACAAACAAATTCAGAAATGATATCCAACTAAGAAAAAAATCAAACGTGTGTTGTGAATGCAACGCGTAATCAGAATTTCCTGCACAAAGCATCACAAAATACTACATGCGTTTGGACAACACATAATATAATATAAATTTCTCAGGACGATGAGAAATAAGGCGTGTCTCATTCGAAACGAGCATAAGCCATATGTTTCGATCATATAACAACTTGTTATGTTACATGATCGAAAGCATAAAAATGTACCTTGCAAAATGAACAAACGCATCAAAAATAATGAGGCACGACAGTATGAAATACGAATAAAAACTAAAAGGAAAAGATATTTTTATTAGTTTTTATGTGAGAAAATTCTATAAAAAATAAAGAATTAATTCCTAGAAAAATTCTATTATATTCTACCATTTTTTATTGTTTTTTATCACTAAGTATTTATTAAGAAAGTTTAAAAGAAAATTTAAACTAAACGAAAAAATAAACAATTAGAGAGAGTCAGGGGTAAAAAAATGAAATCCAAAGGGTGTGGTAGAAACCAGGGCGTTAGGCCCATTCAGCAGGGGTCTAATGCTGCTTTTATTTTGTCCAATTGGATTTTAAACAAATTGCAAACAGGCCTAGGGCAATGCAATTCGGCCCAGGAGTAGAGTCCAGTAAGCAGTTTTTTTGGCTCATAAGCATCATGTATTAAAAATTATCAGAATTGGGCCTAAAAAGGTTATGCTTTCGGTCCAATAATATAATTTTTGTTGTCTTTGGCTTCAGCATGCCAAAAAAATGAAAGTAGTGTATGGGCCTAAAAAAGGTTATCTGGTTCGGTCTAGTAGAACACAACCCCATTTTTATTCTCCATAAAAAGAACTAGAACAGGCCAGGAGTATGGTACGGTTCAGCAAGCAAGTTTTTTGTTCAATGTCATCCAGGCTCCAAAAAATTTATCACGGGCCCAGAGGGAGTAAGATCCGTTCCAAAGCTACAGTCTTATCCAATTGTAATTATAGAAAAATATCAAAACAAAGGACACTAGGGTTATTATGTGGCTCTTCATCTCCCTCGAAGTTTATTCCTTCTCCCTCATCTTACCCGCGGCGGCCAAACCTTCATCCTCATCTCTCTGTTTTCCTTACTCTAGTCATCAGTTTCTCTCCTCCTCAATATCTGTCTCAATCTCCGTTCGATGCAACGGAGGCTCCTTTGCCTCAATCCAAATTCACCGCTCGTGCCTCTGTATCAACTCGAAGCTTCGTCTCACCCTATCTCTGATCTCACTTTATTTATTCAGATCAAGCCTCAACAATATCGAACCTAACATACCCGCAAAAAACCCTAACCCTCATGAAAAACCAAAATTAAACATCTGCAGTTGAGGCTCTGAATTTGCTACCATATGATTTCGTTTCAGAAAGACTCAATCAAGACAGGGATATAAAAAAGATGGTTGAAGTTCCGAGACTTACTTATTAGAGTCGCTCCGATGGCGCTTCAATAGCGATACGGTAAGAGCGTCAGTGATTCTTTATGTGTATCTTGCATTCTATTTCTTTCTGTCTTGGTCTTTCGCGCGTGATTCTACACAGTTATCGAATCGCGACACGATTATTGTATGGTTGCAAGATGGATCTGTGAGTAACAAAGAGTATAGGGTGAGGGACGATGAAGATTGAGAATATCTAGGATAAGGGTGATGGTTTGTATAGAGGGAGAGAATGGTGGAGATCGATGAATGTGAGAATGGAAGGATGAAGTTGCAGAGGATAAATGGTGAGAGATGAAGAATTGAGAGAAAGAGGATGAAGGTGGAATGAAATTGAAGAAGAGTCGATTCTTGAAGGTTGCAGAATATCGAGATATGGTAGTTTTTTGCATTTGCAGGGAAGGAAGAAGAATGGTTATGGAGGAGAGAGTGAGATGAGAGCAGAGAAAAAAATTTCTATGAGTTTTTCCTGGTTTATGAATGAATCGTGAACCTTCTTCTCCCCTTTTCTATTATCGCCTTTTTTGTTTCTGTTGGAAGTTTTCTGTTATAAGTCTCTCAGATTCTGTTAGTTTCGGTTAAGAGTTGTTAGGAAGTTAGTTGGATTTGTTAATCAGTTAAAAGTTGGTTGGGAATTCGGTTAAGATTGGTTATTGGAAGTTTAGAAGTTGGTTAAAGAGGTTACTGAAATGGCTAGCCTGTTCTAATTTTCTGTTAGTTGTTAGTATAAGTTAGGAAGGTAGAAATTCTGTTAGAGGTAGTTGGTTAGTGAGGTTAGAAGGAGTTAGAATTGTGTTATTCAGTTGGTAGAGTTAGTTTTTTTTTAGTTTTGCTTTTGTTTTTGCCTTATTTTTCTTGAACCATAGATTGGATGCTCATGGTAATTGGTAGCACGAAAAACTCTGATTACTGTTTCCACTTCGAACTTAAGTTCCCCAATGCTATCTTAAATTTTAATAAATAGATTTAATTTTTTAACATCTCTCATTTGGTGTAACAATTTGATAGAATTGTGGTGCGATCTTTAGAAGCAAGACCCTTCTCATGTAGCTTTTCCAAGTAATTTGTGAGGCTGTAGATTCTCTGAACATCCAAAACTTTTATGTCATGTAAGAAGGTTCAAGGTGACCAATATGTACTGGGACATTGCCTCATCATAGTCTTGCTTGCTGTATAGGTGCCCCCCGTGTTTACTCAGAACTTCGGAAGTAGCTGCAACATCTACTTGTTGAGTTTAAACAAGATTAATTACTACTGTATATAGGTTTTTCTTGAACAACATGTCTAACTTGCTTTCTATATCCTGTATTGTCATTGAATGATCCGGTTTAAAACAGGTTTGGATTTTTACTGATTTTGATGAGAATTTGGGTTTACTTTACTTAAGTGCGGGTGTTGCACCCCAAAATTTTCCCTCTCATTTCTCAAGGGTTCTCTCACAAGATCTTCCATGATATCAAGTTTGCAGCACTGATACATCAATTTAGGTTTGTGTGATACGGTGGGAAAGAACTGACTATTTTTTGGAATGTTGGTTTGCATTTTGCATTTGTGTTTGCAAAATGTCGCGGTAAGCAAGAGTCGCCACCGTCTTTCATTTTATCCAACAAGGAAAGGAAAAAAGCACAGAAAAATTCCTTTTTCGAGATATTTCTCAGGTCCGGGGGGTAGATTATAAAAAGGGAAGGTATTAGCACCATTTCTATCCGTGGTTATCCACGAGCTCTTAGGTACTTGCTCAATTGTTTTCAAAATTGTTTTCTTTGTGCTTGTGGGTTTGAAAAAGTTTTTGTTTGAAACTTCGATTTAACTCTTGCTTCTGTCCTCAAGAGTGTAGTGAAGTGTGTTTGAAAACTTTGTTCGAAAAGGAGTGTAAGTGTGAAAAGTTTTGTTTTTGAAAGAGCAAGTATCTAAGAACCATCTACCTACTCGAAAAAGGAATCGTTATATGCTATCTTCCTTTAGACAATGATATCCTACTATTGATGAGTAGGTAGCACCGTCGTTGGAGTTTTGAGGGTCAATTCGAAAGGGACTTACGATCACTAAAGCAATGTTAGGACACCTTAGCGGTAACCCTAATGTCTTAGATCATTTGTTTTGAGGCAATAATATCTGAGGCAACCGTTTTGAGGCGACTATGATCTTTGGACAAGAGGACGACCTCTAAAACAACCTATACTCAATGACCGCGTACGAAGGCAACCAAGTGGGGTGTACCCTAAGAGTGCGCATGTGCGGGTGTGTTATTTTAAGTTAATTTTATCTTTGTACATGTTAATGGTGATCTAAGTTGATTTTAGGTTAGAACGTTCAGTCTTGTCATGCATCCCTATTATCAAACATCTAACAATTATATTTTGCAGAAAATAAATTGCGGAAATTAAATTACAAGGCGTCGGGTATTTACATCGCCAAAAACAACCCTTTGAAATTTAAATGCGGAAAAATAAATAAAGCAATAAAGATAATTAAATAGTCCTATTAGCTATTACAAACCGGGAACAACTATAATATTGAATAAATAGATCGCGTGCGGGAAATTAAACCGGGTGCAAGTTTAGGGTTTTGTCCCTTTGTTATTTAAAGAAATGATTTTTTTGTTGTTTTTGAATTAAGAAAGAAATTACCTAAGTTAATTATTAAATTAATAAACAAATTAATTAATTAATGAAAATAAATTATTTTTGGATTTTTGGTATTTAAAGAAATAAAATAAAATAAATTAATGTTAGCAAAAACCTAATAAATCTAGTTAATTTTAATTATTTACAAAAATATATTAAAGTTATTTCTACTTAAAGCCTAAATTAACTAAATTAGTGTTTATTAATAAAAAATTAAAATTTGATTTTATAAAGAAAATATTTTTGTGGTTTTAATTTTATAAAGGAAAAAAAATTTGATTGGTTAGAAAATAATAAAAATGATTAAATCAAATAATTAAAATAAACAAATAAATAATAGAAAGAGAGAAAAGGTATGGGTCTGAAAAGGGAGGTTTGAGAAGCAAGTTGAAGCCCATTTGCATCTGGCCTCGTTTGACCTTTTTTTGATTCCCTGTGCGCACTTGGACTTGACTCCATGGTGGACTCTCAGCCTGGATCATCAGATTTGGCCTTGGGCCATCTGGCACTTTGATATGTGAAGGCATATGGTGAGCTGCACTCTTGGGCTATGCATGGTATTACCTGAAGAAAAAATATATTGAGAAATTTGGAGGACCTGGGATTCGAACCCAGGTCCTGTACGTGACTGCCAGCTCCCTTTACCACTAGGCCATTTGCTTCAATTGTTAATATGTTAAACAATAAAGATAATATGCTAAAGTAATGATTATTGGTTAGAAATAAAAAAAACGTGCGCGATTTGAACACGCGAATGGAAGAACGACACGCCATCGTCCATGTCGTTGGACCGTGGCTAAAACTAACCAAACTATACCAACGGACAACAGTCCGTAGCTATAAGCCAAGCTATCTCCAAAAATTGCTACGAGCCACAAAAATGCTTTCCATGGGCATGGTCATGCTCATCTTGATCTCCTGGTTCTAAGCATGCCCATCTTGATGGCCAATTTTTCTTGGAATGAAAACACCCAAAACTATCCACGAAACCCTAACTATGGTACTTTCCAGTATGAGTCAGATAAATAAAATCAAGTAATGCTAAAAGCTTTTAAATGTCATGAGGGTCACGAATATATCAATGATTTGTCCAGATGATGCAAGAATAGAGAGCTATGATTTTGAATACAGGGCTAAGAAATGTGATACTTACAGCGTGTTTGGGCGTGTATAGGAGCTTGTTTTTGATTGGTTTCAGCTCAGTGAACCTCCAGGAATCGATTGGGATCGCTTTGGGCCTCTGAAACCTCTCTTGCTATGATTTCGAATTCCAACTTTTTCACCACTTTTTCAAGTTTTGTTTTGCTTGTTCTTGCAGCTTCTAACCCTATTTTTCGTGCCTTTGCCTTCCTTTTGTAATGTATATTGCATTAGGGTAACCAACATGGCTTGAATCTTCCACATCAATACATTGCATATTTGATTTGATTCACCATTACCAACTTGCCAAATTTGCCAACTTTTCAATCTTTTTGCACATGGTAAGGTGAGATTCGAGTTTGATTAGATTAATGATGATGATCTCAACCTGAAATAGCCAAAAAGATCTCAAGTAATCAACATTTGGATTTAATTTGATTTAATTTGATTTAAAATGAAATAATTCAATAAAAAATCAAATAAAATAATAAAAAAGAAATATGATCTCAAGGCTGAAGTTAGGACACGTGTGCAATGGGGAAAGCTCAAATCAAGTGGAAAAGAATGGGCCCATTTGACAAAATTTTAAGTTTTGGGGATAGTTGACTTTTGGCAATTTTGCAAAAATACCCAACTTCAACAATGCATAACTTCTTCAATTTTGAACTTTTGGAGGTGTTCTTGGACTTTTTAGAAAGCTTGAGATGTCCTGTAACAAACCCTTTTGGTATCATCTCATTTTTATATTCCATGCTCAAGTTATAATCTTTTACAAAGAAGGTGTTTTTGTTGACTTTCAAAAATGACCTATAATGTCCAAATTTATAACTTCTTTTGAGTGCATTTTCTGATCTCGGGGTATGAAGATGGATTGTAGGAAACTGCATCCCCTTCAAAATGAGCTTTGGATGGGTCATTTCTCATAAAGTATGATAAAGTTATGCCTGGTCAAAGTTGAGTTGACTTTTCTTGCAAAACCCTAATTTAACAACTTTTGAGTCTTTATGAATTTTGAACAATCCTTGATGAATCATGATCAACCCTTGATAAAATTATGAAATATCCTTAAAAATGAGAATATTGACAAAAAATCTTGAAGTTTGACTGTTTGTAGGCCACAGTTGACTTTTGCCCTAGCATTGTCGATTTTTGGACCCCTTGAGCAATTGACTGAGCAAATTTCCTCTGCAAGGCTTGTAATTTGACATGGATGACCTTGAGAACATATTAGGACATTGGGGAGCATTTGAGGTCATTTGGATTCAAATATATTGATGCAACATAAAACCCTAATTTGGGGAAGACTGCCTTAGGAGATAACTTGACTGTCCAACTCTTGAGCCATCTTGAGCCACTTGGAGATTTTTCTTGCAATGTTTTGAGAAATATGAGAGGGAAAATTTTGGGGTACAACAGCTGCCCCTGTTCAATCTTCTTAAACCTGAGGATGTAGATTGGCTTTCGTTCCTTTCGTGATCCGAAGGTGGGAGATGATTGAACACTAGAGTGCCCAGAAATTTGCACTCGCATGAAGTGGTATCAGCCTGGTGATGTCGGGAATGGGCTTACAGATGCCATTTGGAGATTGCTGGCGGGAGGATGGGCTTAAAGATGCCATTCGCATGAGTGTCAATCGCATAAGAGATTCCTTAGCGAGAACTCGTATACCTGCTGTTGTGGAAGATTCCGTTGGGGAAGCCTGGTTTTTGTTGAGATTTTAGGAACTTGCCCGCGCCTCAACTGAGAGAATGCCTCTGCTGAGTTTTAAGAACTGGTTCGTAATTCAACTGGGGGAAACATCTTCATCAAGATCTAGGACTGTCTGGTCTTCAATGGAGTATAATTCTATTGAGATTGTAGAACTTATCCACACTACGACGGAGGAAATTATCGAGATTGAGAACCTTATCTGTAATTCAATCAAGAATAATTCAGTTGAGATTAAGAACCAGTCAGGTCTTCGACTGAGGGAAAAATCTTCATCAAGATCTAGGAATTGTCTGGTCTTCAATGGAGTATAATTCTGTTGAGATTGTAGAACTCGTCCACACTTCGACGGAGGAAAATTGTCGAGATTGAGAACCTTATCTTAAATTCAACCGAGGATAATTCAGTTGAGATTTAAGAACCGGTCAGGTCTTCGACTGAGGGAAACATCTTCATCAAGATCTAGGACTGTCTGGTCTTCAATGGAGTATAATTCTGTTGAGATTGTAGAACTCGTCCAGACTTCGACGGAGGAAAATTGTCGAGATTGAGAACCTTATCTGAAATTCAACCGAGGATAATTCAGTTGGGATTTAAGAACCGGTCAGGTCTTCGACTGAGGGAAACATCTTCATCAAGATCTAGGAACTATCTGGTCTTCAACGGAGTATAATTCTGTTGAGATTGTAGAACTCGTCCACACTTCGATGGAGGAAAATTGTCGAGATTGAGAACCTTATCTGAAATTCAACCGAGGATAATTCAGTTGAGATTTAAGAACGGGTCAGGTCTTCGACTGAGGGAAACATCTTCATCAAGATCTAGGACTGTCTGGTCTTCAACGGAGTATAATTCTGTTGAGATTGTAGAACTCGTCCACACTTTGACGGAGGAAATTGTTGAGATTAAGAACCATATCTGAAATTCAACCGAGGATAATTCAGTTGAGATTTAAGAACCGGTCAGGTCTTAGACATAGCTGAGAACCTAACTGCATCCTTCCTGAAAGGTAAAGGTCAGTCGTATGCAATGCATGATATATATCAAGCAATGATGTTCTCAAAATAAATAGATTGTGTTGTATGATGTGTATATGCATGTATCATGATGTATGGAAATGTAATGTTTCTAGCTGGGAAAAATAAATCCCGGATAGCTGCTGGAGAAAGAGTTGAATTCTTCGTTTCCACTAGAGGTAGCGGACGACGATGATTGATGAGAATAAACTTGCAAGGGAGGATAACTCCATTGGAGGATAAACTAATGAGGAGATTACTCTGTGGGGAAGAGATGTTCTGCTGAGGATTCCACTGATAAATTCCGTTGGGGACGAATTACCATTGTTGGTGATACTGAATTTTGTTGGGGATTGAATTCCTATTTGTGAAAGGAAAGAACTCCGCTGGGGATGATCTTTCAGTTGCGACTTCACTGGGGATAACCCTTTAGGCTATAATTGGGATAATACTTTGAGCTTTGCTGGGGATATTTATTTTTATACTCCACCGGGGACGAGCTTCCAGAGTCTACTGGGGATGATTCTTCAACTCCACTGAGGAAGCTTTTTCAGACTGCACTGGGAAAATTTTAACTCCACTGGGGATATCTTGTATTCTTCCGGGGAATATTCTTATACTCCGTTGGGGAATATTAAGACTGTCGGGGATATTAAGCCTTTTCAGTGTTGATGGTAGATAAACTCTGCTTGGGGGGAGAATATCACCGACTCATTCATTCATAGTTGCAAGTCTCAGCTGGGGAGAGCTATCATTACTGTCTTTCTCTGCGGGGAGTGAAAGTATCTTAGCCATATTCTTCAACTGAATTTACCGTCGTACCTGGTGGATAGAGCAACTGTAAAATTTGGACAAATCTTATTGCCCCTGTTTCTGATATTACCAGTAATCGTCTTTTGTTTCGCATGTAAATATTTATGAGCAGCAATTAATGTCAAATGCATATATCAAAAAATGAACATTGGACGTTCTTTACAAAACAAAACAGATAAAGGAAAAACAGTTTGAAATTTATTTGAAAATGAATTGTATTGATTTTGAAATTTGGCCTGTAAATAGGCATTTTTGTACAAGAGTGAAATTCTGGCTGCAGATACTCAATGTCACGTTCAATGTTATGACACCGTATCTGACTTACTATATGACAGTAAATACAAAAGCAATAAAGAACACAGTCAATTGTTTACCCAGTTCAGTGTGCAACAACACCTACTCTGGGGGCTACCAAGCCAGGGAGGAAATCCACTATAAGAGATGTTAATTCAGGAATAAACCAACCAGTTTATCTCCTTCACTTAAGACCTACCCAATGCAATTCCAATCTAAGTACAACTTAAACCTGAGTTCCTACTCACTCCCCCTCAATCACAGCAGTGATACATAAACCAATTTGACTTAAAAATTGATGAAGACACTCTTCAAAACAAACACTTGATTAAGCTTCACAGCTTTTTAATCAAGCAACACAATCACTCGTGCTTCACAGCTTTGAGTGATGCACACAACTAACTTGACTCTGCTTCACAACTTTAGTCAAGGAACATTCAAACACTCTTGCTTCAAAGCTTTGAGTGCTACACAGCCCTTACAATTAGAAACCTATTCCAAGGCACTTATCACAATGATAATTGCTTAGAGTACAATAATCAAATCTATACAGATTACAAATGATCTTCTGATCAATAAAAGGGATGCCTTGAAAAACAGCAGCTCTGTTGAATATATAGCAGCTGCAACTTCAGTTAGGGTTTCCACAAAAACCTAGGGTTAATTCCGTTTGACCTAAAGACCAGGTCACAGGGCTTTATTAACCAGGTTAGGGTTGAGCTAGGTTACCCCTCAGAAAACGCAGGATTCTATTCAGGAAAGACTGAGTTATTTTCCTGAAAAAACTCAGACTTATCCAACCTGCAAACCTGTTAGTTCAGAACAGGATGTCATAACATCTGTTATGACATCTGAGAAAACCTGTCTACTGATTTAGCAAAATGTGATCATTTTGCAAAATGCTCAGATACACACTTATAAACATCAGTACTTGAATTACAATATTTTTCTGCAAAGGTACCTAATGAGTCAGTACAAACTGAACTAGAATGTTATGACATCAGTCATGACATTCACACATACACTTGGGATTTACCAAAAATGCAAGCCAATACCTAAACACCTACAAACTCCCCCTTTGGCAGATTTTTGGCTAAAGACCCTAAGCAATCAGAGATAGATAGCAGCAGAAATAAGTGACAGCAGAAAAATAGAATGACAAGTACTAATTAAGTAAGTACCAAAATATTCTCCCCCTCTTTAGCCACAAATGGGCCAAAGATACATGTTCATAAAATTATACAGTTATCCAAAACAAAAATAATAAGAGCAGCAGCAGAAAACAACTGAATACACTTCCAAACTCCACCAGATATCAGCACCAACCAGCAACACCACCAAACAGCAACCAACCTTCAAGCACTGTCATCAGATCCAGAGGATTCGGGCTTCTTTCTTTTCTTGTGAGCAATGTCAACATTCTTCTCTTTGTTTGATGTCTCAACATTCTTAGAGACATCTGGATTTATTTCAGCATTTGAGCTTTCTTGGTTCAGAGGAACAGAAATGCCAGGAACTGAGTGGTTCTCGTTCAGAATTCTTGAAACAATTTTTGCTATTGCTTGATTAACATAGGCTGTCCCTTCCCTATTTGCAATTTCAGGGGGAACTGAAGAAGAAGGATGAGATGGATTACCAGAGGCAGAAGCTTGGGGCTTTCCTGCATGTCTTGTTCTCAACTCTTTGACCTTGGTGGGGTTAGTTCCCACTTTTCTACGAGAAGAGATCTCCAGAACGTCAGAGTCCAGACAAGAAGAGATTGTCCTAGAATCTTGATCAGAGGAAGAGGTTGAAATAGTCGTATTGGATGATGATGGTGTTTGAGACATTTTGACAGTCTTAGAGGACCAACAGCAACTGAGGGAGAAATTTCTGATTGAGAGACTGGGTTTTGATGAGGAGACGAGAGGGGAAGGAAGCAAGGGAGTGTCTATTCAACTTCTTAAAAGAATTGTAGGAAATGAGAAAATACAATTTTAAACCAATCAGAACAGGCATAACTCCTTTGATCCTTGTTTTAAGAAAAATTAATTGCTACAATTCCTCATGTTGGCAAATACCCAGCTTACCCCTTAAATTTTCAAATTGATTTGCATCCAGAGCCTTGGTAAAAATGTCAGCCAGCTGTAGCTCAGTGGCAACATGTTCCAATTTGATTGTCTTCTCTTCTACAAGGTCTCTGATAAAGTGATGTCGTATGTCAATATGTTTGGTCCTGCTATGCTGAATGGGATTCTTGGATATGTTGATTGTACTCAGATTGTCACAGTACAATGTCATAACATCTTGTGTGACATTATACTCAGTGAGCATCTGTTTCATCCATATCATTTGAGAGCAGCTACTACCAGCTGCAATGTATTCAGCTTCAGCAGTGGAAAGAGACACACAATTCTGTTTCTTGCTGAACCAGGAAACCAGATTACTTCCCAAGAAGAAACATCCTCCAGAGGTGCTTTTTCTATCATCAGCACTACCAGCCCAATCAGCATCACAGTAGCCAGTCAGAGCTGGTTCACAGCCATGAGTATACATCAATCCATAGTTGTAAGTACCACTTACATACTTCAAAATTCTCTTCACTTGATTGATATGACTGACTTTGGGATCAGCTTGGTATCTAGCACAAACTCCAACTGCAAAGGCAATATCAGGTTTGCTGGCAGTTAAGTACAACAAGCTTCCTATCATGCTTCTGTACAGACTTTGATCCACCTTAACCCCACTTGAATCTTTGGAAAGCTTTAGATGAGTAGGAGCAGGAGTCCTTTTGTGACTTGCATTCTCCATACCAAACTTCTTTACAATATTCTTAGCATACTTGCTTTGAGATAAGAAGATTGAGTCCTCCATCTGTGAGACTTGTAGTCCAAGAAAATAAGTTAGTTCTCCCATGAGACTCATTTCAAATTCAGCCTGCATCTGGTCAGCAAAGTGTTTAACCATATGTTCTGACATTCCTCCAAACACTATGTCATCAACATATATTTGGGCAACCATCAACTTCCCTCCTTCAGTTTTGAAAAAGAGAGTTTTGTCCAAACCTCCTTTTCTGTAGCCTTTGTATGAGAGAAACTTTGTTAACCTGTTATACCATGCTCTAGGAGCTTGTTTCAGGCCATATAGAGCTTTTCTCAATTTGTAGACATGATCAGGGTGGGTTGGATCCACAAAACCTTTGGGTTGTTCCACATAAGCTTCCTCATTTAAGTACCCATTTAGAAAGGCACTTTTCACATCCATCTGAAATAACTTGAACTTCAGAAGACAAGCAATTGACAACAAGAGTCTGATTGATTCCAGCCTGGCTACAGGTGCAAAGGTTTCATCAAAATCAACCCCTTCAACCTGGGTGTATCCTTGAGCAACAAGTCTTGCCTTATTTCTGGTGACAACTCCTTCAGCATCTGACTTGTTCTTGAATATCCATTTTGTCCCAATGATGTTAGTTCCTTCAGGTCTAGGAACCAGTTCCCAAACTTCATGTTGCTTGAATTGGTTCAGTTCATCTTGCATTGCACCAATCCAATATTCATCAGTTAAGGCTTCCTTGACATTTCTTGGTTCCATTTTGGACACAAAACAAGAGTTTGAGATGATTTCTCTAGATCTTGTGATGACTCCACTATTGGGATCTCCTATGATGAGCTCTTTTGGATGATCCTTCTGAATTCTGATGGAAGGGATCTTGCTAACTTCCTTTGATTCAGATTCTGTTGTGGTGGAGTAGGGTAGGTCATTCTGTTGGGTTGAAGTCTCAAAGAATGTCTCAACAGTACAAGGAACATCTATTTCTTCATGATAGTCATCAATTATAACATTTATTGATTCCATCATGGTTTTGGTTCTGGAGTTGAATACTCTATAAGCTCTGCTGTTTGAGGAGTATCCTAGAAATATGCCTTCATCACTTTTGGGGTCCAGTTTTCTTCTTTGTTCACGATCAGACAGAATATAGCATTTGCTGCCAAACACATGGAAGTACTTCACAGTTGGTTTTCTTCCTTTCCAGAGTTCATATATGGTGGATGAGGTTCCCTTTCTCAAGGTGACCCTGTTATGAACATAGCAAGCTGTGTTCATAGCTTCAGCCCAAAAATACATAGGAAGTCTTTTGGCATGTAACATTGCTCTGGCAGATTCTTGTATGGTCCTGTTTTTTCTTTCCACAACTCCATTTTGCTGAGGTGTTATAGGAGAAGAAAACTCATGATTGATTCCTTCTGAAGAACAGAAGTCATCAAACTTGCTATTTTCAAATTCCTTGCCATGATCACTTTTGATTCTGACAATACATCCTTCCTTCTCTCTTTGAATTCTCTTGCACAGTTCTCTAAAAACTTCAAATGCATCTGATTTTTCCCTAATGAAATTAATCCAGGTGAATCTGGAAAAATCATCCACAACCACATAGGCATATCTTTTACCACCAAGACTCTCTACTTGCATTGGTCCCATCAGATCCATATGGAGGAGTTCTAGAACCTTAGAGGTGGTCAGATGTCTTGACTTTGGATGTGACATCCTAGTCTGCTTACCAACCTGACATTCACCACAAACTCTTCCTTCATCAATTTGTAGTTTTGGAATCCCTCTGACTGCCTCCAAGGAGATAATCCTCTTCATACCCCTTAGATGAAGATGGCCAAGTTTTTGGTGCCACAGTTTCACCTCTTTTTCTTCTTTTGCAATGGAACACACAGATGAGAAATTAGTGTTCTCAGGCTCCCACAAGTAACAGTTGTCTTTGGATCTGACTCCTTTCATTACTATCTCTTGTTTGTCATTGATTACAAGGCATTCAGATTTTGAGAAATTGACCTTGAATCCTAGATCACACAGTTGACTGATACTAATGAGATTAGCGGTCAGCCCTTTCACCAGCAGTACTTCATTCAGACTTGGAACTCCAGGGCAGTCCAAATCACCAACTCCTTTGATTTCACCTTTAGCCCCATCTCCAAAGGTCACAAAACTGGTGGTGTGAGGCTTAACATTATTGAGGAAGTTCTTGATTCCAGTCATGTGTCTGGAACATCCACTGTCAAAGTACCAGTCTTCCTTTGCAGAGACCCTCAGGGAAGTGTGAGCTATCAGTGCAGTAGCCTTTTTCTTCCATTGAGGAGCATGTGGTACCTTTTTAGACTTAGGTTTGACACCTGAGTTCTGATTAGGGTATCCATGTAATCTGAAGCAGAAGGGCTTTATGTGGCCATATCTCCCACAATGATGACATTTCCATCTTTGGTACCTTTTCCTCATATGTCTCTGTTCCTGATGTCGAGAGTTGTGTTGAGACATCTGTTTTGACATTTGCTTACCAGAACCAGATTTCGTTGCTTCCATAAATCCTAGTCCATATTTATTTCCCACATTTTGTCCAACCTGAAGGATCTCTTCCAATTTGTCTGTTCCATTTGTCAACATCTTGACAGATTTGGTCATTTGATTCAGTTGTGAGTTCAGCAATTGAACTTCTCCTTCTAGATGACTTATAGTTTCAAGGTTTGCCCTTTTTTCAGCCTCCAGCTTTATGATGAGTTTTGATTGTTTCTCATTCTGCACACAGACTTCAGTACTTTTGATACACAATTCCTTGTAAGTATCAGCCAGTTCTTCAAAAGTCACCTCTTCATCACTGATGTCACTTTCAGAGGTACAAACACCAGTTAAAGCAGTAACTCGTTTGGCAGTCTCTTCTTCAGAATTACTTTCTGAATCACAGTCAGACCAAGTAACTGTCATTCCTTTTTGTTTCTTAAGAAAGGTAGGACATTCAGCTCGAATATGCCCATATCCTTCACAACCATGGCATTGAATTCCTCTGCCTTGAATTCCCTTCTCTTCTGACCTTGGTCTTCTGCTGGAACTGTCAATGTTAGAGGGAATGTTATGAACATTAGACCTTGACTTTGGATCTATTCTTTTGATGAGTTTGTTGAACTGTCTTCCAAGCATGGCTACAGCTTCTGAAATGTTTTCTTCAACATCAGTGTTGGACATAAGTGCTATGCTCTTGTTCTTCTTGACACCATTATCAGTGATTCCCATCTCAAAAGTCTGAAGAGACCCAATAAGTTCATCCACTTTCAACTTGCTAATGTCCTGGGCTTCCTCTATGGCAGTTACCTTCATTGCAAATCTTTTAGGAAAGGATCTGAGAATCTTCCTCACCAGTTTTTCTTCTGACATCTTTTCTCCCAGTGCTCCTGAGGTGTTGGCAATCTCCAAGATGTTCATGTGAAACTTATGAATGGTTTCATCTTCCATCATTTTTAGATTCTCAAACTTGGTGGTCAACATCTGAAGCCTTGACATTTTTACTTTGGAAGTGCCCTCATGAGTAGTTTTGAGAGTGTCCCAAACTTCCTTGGCCAGTTCATATTGATGTACTAGTCTGAAAATGTTTCTATCAATTCCATTGAACAAGGCATTTAAAGCTTTTGAATTTCCCAGAGCTAACTCATCTTCTTCTTTACTCCAATCTTTCTCAGGCTTCAGACTGATTGTCCCATCTTTCTCAGTTATGGTGGGATGAATCCATCCTTTGTCAGCAGCTCTCCAAGCCTTTTTGTCCAGAGATTTTAGGAAGGCAATCATACGAGGTTTCCAGTAGTCATAATTAGTTCCATCCAGAATGGGTGGTCTATTTCCAAAAACTCCTTCTTTGTCCATAGTGCCAGAAAGTGATATCCCTAGATCTCACCCAGTAATACAAGCAGGGTGCCTGCTCTGATGCCAATTGAAATTCTGGCTGCAGATACTCAATGTCACGTTCAATGTTATGACACCGTATCTGACTTACTATATGACAGTAAATACAAAAGCAATAAAGAACACAGTCAATTGTTTACCCAGTTCAGTGTGCAACAACACCTACTCTGGGGGCTACCAAGCCAGGGAGGAAATCCACTATAAGAGATGTTAATTCAGGAATAAACCAACCAGTTTATCTCCTTCACTTAAGACCTACCCAATGCAATTCCAATCTAAGTACAACTTAAACCTGAGTTCCTACTCACTCCCCCTCAATCACAGCAGTGATACATAAACCAATTTGACTTAAAAATTGATGAAGACACTCTTCAAAACAAACACTTGATTAAGCTTCACAGCTTTTTAATCAAGCAACACAATCACTCGTGCTTCACAGCTTTGAGTGATGCACACAACTAACTTAACTCTGCTTCACAACTTTAGTCAAGGAACATTCAAACAATCTTGCTTCAAAGCTTTGAGTGCTACACAGCCCTTACAATTAGAAACCTATTCCAAGGCACTTATCACAATGATAATTGCTTGGAGTACAATAATCAAATCTATACAGATTACAAATGATCTTCTGATCAATAAAAGGGATGCCTTGAAAAACAGCAGCTCTGTTGAATATATAGCAGCTGCAACTTCAGTTAGGGTTTCCACAAAAACCTAGGGTTAATTCTGTTTGACCTAAAGACCAGGTCACAGGGCTTTATTAACCAGGTTAGGGTTGAGCTAGGTTACCCCTCAGAAAACGCAGGATTCTGTTCAGGAAAGACTGAGTTATTTTCCTGAAAAAACTCAGACTTATCCAACCTGCAAACCTGTTAGTTCAGAACAGGATGTCATAACATCTGTTATGACATCTGAGAAAACCTGTCTACTGATTTAGCAAAATGTGATCATTTTGCAAAATGCTCAAATACACACTTATAAACATCAGTACTTGAATTACAATATTTTTCTGCAAAGGTACCTAATGAGTCAGTACAAACTGAACTAGAATGTTATGACATCAGTCATGACATTCACACATACACTTGGGATTTACCAAAAATGCAAGCCAATACCTAAACACCTACAAAGAGGATGACGTCCTAGTAAGAGAACACCGCCGAACAGATATAGTTTATATAATTTGTGAAAAACTAAACAAAACAGCTATGTGAATAATCCAACTGGGTTCCAACTCTACTATTGCCCTTATGTCCTCGAGCATCTCATCACTTTGCTACTTGGTTGAAGGTAGATCAGATTGATTAGTGTCGTCTGAGCTTGATAGTCGATACCGAAGTCTGGATACAAGGTGATCCAATGAGACATAGTGTTACGCTTTAATCCCTAATTTTTGCCTGGACCGCCCTTTCGGGTTTTCAGTCCACCGGGATACCCTTTTTTGCCCAAGCCGCCTTTTCAGGTTTTCGACTTGCCGGGTGTATAGATTTTTTCATTTTCATCCCTTATTTTTGCCCTGAACCCTTTTGGTTCACCGGGAAGCCCTTATTTTTGCCTAGGCCAGTCGACCTAGCGGGTCTTTGTTTATGTGTAGTATCTTTTCATTATGTCTGCATTGACGGGGTGAGGAAGGTCGTCACCATCCACGGTGGTTAGAATCATGGCTCCTCCTGAGAAAATGTTCTTAACCAAAAATTGCCCTTCGTAAGTAGGGGTCCATTTTCCCCTGGGATCACCCTGAGGTAAGATAATGTGCTTGATTACCAGATCCCCAACTTGATACTCTTGTCGTCTGACTTTCTTGTTAAATGCCTTGATCATCCGTTTTTGATATGTCTGACCATGATAGATGGCAGTAAGTCTCTTTTCGTCAATTAAGTTCAACTGATCAAGCCGGGTCTGAATCCAGTCATCTTAACTCAAACCTGCATCCTTCATAATCCGAAGAGAGGGTATCTGGACTTCAATGGGCAAGAAGACTTCCATGCTGTTGTACCCCAAAATTTACTCTCTCAATTCTCAAGGATTTTCTTACAAGGATTTTCAAGGTTTAAGCTTGAACAAGTGCATTGGGATTTACCAATACTAAAATTAAAAGGAAACTGTCAAAAAGGGAGAAAACAGATAAAAATAACATTTTGACAAATTTGGAGGAAAACAGGTCTCCTTCGATTCAGCACCCTTCGACTGACTTTTGGCCTCCTTCGAATGAAACTGGGGCATGTCCTTCATTTTGAACTTAAAACCTCCTTCGAATGCAAGTTTAGGTACATCCTTCGTTTGGATTTGAAACCTCCTTCGAATGCAACATGGGTACATCCTTTGTTTGGATTTGAAACCTCCTTCGAATTCACTTGCACCAAGGGCCTCTTGCAGACTTTGCCTCTCACAAGTTTCGTTCGAGCCAAGAGATATCTTCATACAAGATTTAACTAAGTTCTTGCTTCCCTTGAAGGAACACCCTTCGACTCAGAAGCCAAGAACTTCTCTCACGCTAAAAGGCAATGACTCCCTTTATGTTTGTTTCAATCCAAGCTTCGACTGGGCATTAGCTTCCTTCGAGTAAGCTTGTTTCGACCACAAGCTTCGACTAAGGCGAAGGCTTCCTTCGAACAAGTGTGCTTCGATCTCATTCTTGCATTTGACTCAAGACCAAATCTCATTTTCCAGGCTATGTTGCTTCCGAATATTTACATAATCAGAGGCTTGTACAAGGGTTTAAAACTTTGTCTTTTGGATAATACTATCCTTGGTTAAAGGCTACATACCCTTTTTCATAGAAAGTACTTTTATCACAAAAGCAGCTTTCAACCTGAATTTCGTCTGAACGAAAAGCAGGGCCAGAGGCACAAGTCTAATCAACTGCCAATAGGCCCCCCACATGTACTTTCACGTTACCCATTATTTTATCATTTCTTTGTGAGGCTGGCTTTGGACAACATATCCATTATTTCTCTATAAATAAAGGACTTTTTTGGCCAGGGAAACGCATCTTCAAAAAAAATTCTCAAACACCATAAAGCTCTCAAACACTTAAACACTCATCAAACACATACCCAGAATCCAAACACTTATCCCCTTAGAATCTGAAACATCCCTATACCTTGTTACCCTTCGAATCCAGTGGGAAGAACCTCACACTTGTTCTTCTCTTTCGAATCCAGTATCGAAGACATAACCCCTGGTTCCTCCCTTCGAATCCAGAAGCATTCAAGGAAACCACTTAAAGGCCCAGCACACATTCCAGCCTCAAGCAAGGTAAGTCATTCTTAACCTTGAACCCTTCATTTCTAGCATAACATGTAAATAAGCTTCCTTTTCGTTTCAAACATGTATGTAGTGTTTGTTACCTTTTTGTTTCCACCCTTTTAGTTTGTTTTTATTGCCTCTCCTTTTGGTTTTGCTCTTTGGTTTATTACAAATGCTTTAAGAACTAACCTGGCCCTAAGGTAATGATAGCATGGCCTTAGGCCATGTTGCTATTTAATATCTCAAACGAAATAAATAGGAGACAGGAGTATGAAACGAAGCCTCAGGCTTCCTCACTGACTCCAGGCCCAATCGAAGGAGGCAGAAGGGAAGATTACATCTTATATTGGTTCCACTGGTCCCAATCGAAAGGCACAACATGCTGTCCCACTGGTCCCAATCGAAAGGCACAACATGATGACCGTGAGGCCTCAGTCGAAGGTCATGCCTTCACCCTTTTCAGGCCAAATCAAAGAGAGCCAGAAAGTGCAGAATCGAAGGGTTTTCTGCCTCAATCGAAAGACCCTCATTTTTCTTGCTTTTATTTTATTTTTTCCTTTATATTTTCATGCAAATAACACACACGCACACTTGCACCCCTAGGGTTTCAATCCACTTGTTGCCTTCAAAAATGGGCCATGTTACGCATGAAAAGTATGTTAGTAAAACAAACAAAATCAAAAGATCATAGTCCCTCGATGACGCTATTCAAAGTTTCCTTACAAAAATGATCTTAGTCCCTCAAAAAAATGCTAAGATACTTTGCAAAATTGCTAATCATGGTCTATACGATGACCCGCGCCTGTCCCATTAACATCCTAACACAAGGTTGTTCACTAAATACAATGGTGAAACAACACTGTTAAAAGGGTTAAAACATGAGAAAGATCTTTGAGTAAAATAGGGTAGACAACTCTTAGTTACTTGATCAAAAATCTTGCAAAACATCCTTGCCATTTTTCAAAATACACTCCACAACACAACTTCAAAAACAATTTCAAAACAACTTTCAAAACATTGAATTATCTTTTCAAAAAGACATACACCTTTGTATATATTCAAACAAGAATCATTACAAAGGTTGCCTAGACAAGGCATCTTTTTCAAAACATTTTCAAAACCACACACACAAAGCACCATTTCAAACAATCGAAAAGCAAAGGCAAGTGATCTAAAACAAGTAACTAAGAGCCCATGGATAACCATGGATGAAAAGGGTGATAACACCTTCCCTTTTCATAATCTACCCCCCAAACCCATGAAAACATCTCAAAGGTATTTCCTGTGCTTTTTGACCTTTCCTTAGGATAAAATAAAAAGTCGGTGGCGACTCTTGCTAAATCGAACAAGTGCGAAAACAAACGTAAATCCCAAGTCAGTTCTCCCACCGTACCACAGAACTGGCGACTCTGCTGGGGATTATTTCTAAAAGTGGGGTTACCTTAGGGTTTTAGATCACTTATACATGCTTAATTTGATTGCTTTGATTGCTTTACTTTTTGGGTTCCTTGTTTGGGTTTGTTGTAAATCCTACACCCGGATTTGGGGGCACCTTTTTAGGTAAGTAGCAATAAACTGCGAGGGAACTGTGCGGGGTATACCGACATGGTTGAAGCAGTAGCTACGTTAGTGTGACATATTTGTGGGTACCAGTAGCCTTTGAGTTAATCAAAGAGAATATGAGGCCGCTGAGTGATGTCATGAAGCACTAACGAACTCTTAGAACCTTACTTGACCATCTTGGCCTTTTTAGGGGTAGTGAGATGACCGACTTTGGTGCAGCCTGAAGTTGGTAGATACTCGACGCTACACTCATTGAGGATTGTTTTCTTGGAATATTTTGGTCGCCAGTTAAGTGGCTAAACCAAAACAATGAACACAGAAAATAATCCAGTGATATTGAGCTCCTTAGAACCCGGTTTCTATTTTAGGACGGTTGAGCCAACTAACTTCAAGAGGGTACTTACCTACAAACCCCATACAAGCCTAAACCTAAGGACTTATTTGCTTTGTGTGAATATGACTGTCTGTATATACACTTACTTACTTTTGCATACATGTACATAACATCATAACATCATACCATAGCATTTTTTTACCATAACCACTTCAAGGATCTCGAGGGTCTTTTGATGCAGGGTCACATTGAACCAGACATCTACCAAAGGGCAGGAGGGTTCCTCTCTAAATAAACGTCGTCAAAGATCAAGTGCAACAACTTGAATCGGGGGCTATGACCCACTTGACACGGTGAGCTTGATTCTCGTGGAAAGACATCCACCGATACAAAGTTCTCCAATCAAAGATATTGATCGAAGTTCAACCTCTAACATTTTCTTGTGTTTATCCCGCGAGATCCTTGAAAACATGCATCCACATATCATGCATCGCATCATGACAGGTTTCTCCCATACAAGTCTCCTTATCTTCCTACTGTTTATTTCAGTAAGGTGGATATGGAACAAACAGTGAAAGATATCCAAGCTCAAAACGCTCAATTCCAACAAATGCTTCTGGCTATGGGTAAAGGGCAAGAGGATCTGAAATCTCTCCTTCTCAAAGACAAGAAGAAGAAGTCCAAGAAGGCAGCGGGCATCCTAAACATGAAAAGAAGACCTAAAACCCTAGATCTTTCAACTCCATCCAACATAGGGCATGGTCTTGAAGAAGACCACAATTTGGAGATCGATGATGTTGAAGTTGACTACTCCGAAGAACAATATCCTCCCGCTGATGACAAGTACAAACAGTTGGAGGATCGCCTCAGTGCTATGGAGATTCAACAAATACTTGGCTTGGATTTAAGAGACATGGGTTTAGTTTCTGGGTTGCTCATCCCGCCAAAGTTCAAAGTCCCTATCTTTGCCGTGTATGATGGAGTCTCTTGCCCTAAGATGCACTTAAAGTCTTATGTCTGCAAGATTCAACCATACACAACTGATCCAAAGCTTTGGACCCATTTCTTCCAAGAAAGCCTGGTAGGGACTCAACTCGAGTGGTTTTATCAACTGTAAAGTTCCCGCATCCACACCTGGGAGGATTTAGCTTCTGATTTTTACAAACAGTATCAGTACAATGCCGATCTTGCACCAACTCGTATGCAATTGCAGAACATGACCATGGGTTCCAACGAGAACTTCAAGGGATACGCTCAAAAGTGGAGAGATCTGGCTGGTAGGGTACAACCTCCTTTAACTAACAGGGAGTTGATTGACATCTTCATGGGAACTTTGAAAGGGCCTTTCTTCAATCACTTAATTGGAAGCTCCTCAGTCGGGTTCACCGAGCTAATACTAACCTGAGAAAGGGTCGAAGCTGGCATCAAAAGTGGAAAGATCCAAGGAGCTACACCCTATGATGCTCAGAAAATTTCCTACAATGGGAAGAAAGAGTCCAATGCTGTGAACAGTCAAAAAAATCACCATGACCGACACGTAGGGGCAGTCCTGGTCTCTGGTTCTGCATCACACCGACAACAGCAAAAGGGAAATCAACGAAGGCCAGATGAGCCTAAAAGACAGTTCACCAACATCAACATGTCGTTGTCTCAAGCGTTGCAACACTTGTTAAGGATGAATCTAATTACATTGATAGGACCTCATCCAAACCCCAAGACTTCTTCTCCTAACTACAATCCTAAGGCGACATGCGCTTATCATTCTGACAGTCCCGGGCATGATACTAACGATTGTTGGGTATTGAAGTACAAGATTCAGAATTTGATTGATGCCAAGGAGATTGAGTTTGGTCCTACGGAGACTCTAGCATAATCACTGCTCCTTTGACGAATCATTGAGAGCGTCTTTGTTTCTTTGAATTTTCAAGTTGTAACTTCTTTTGTTATTCAAACAATTATCTGTTGATGTCAAACTCTGTTTCATTAATGCATTGCATATGTTTGTCTTAAATTCATCCATTCGTTTTCACTATTTTTAAACTATGCTTTCTACTTTCTTTATGACATTTAACTCTTGCAAAAAAGCTACAAGCCTTTAGAGGGAGGATGACGAAACAATGCCATAATCTCATAACATTATGCTTTTGAACAGACCTTGCTGACGATGTACATGTGTTTCTTTCAAATCCTAAACACTGGAGTTATAAGGAAGATAATCCCTAGTCAACCCCTTCGAGCCAAAGAAGTAGGAGTTTTCTGTTTTAAACAAATTAAAACCTTTGATTTAAACCTGGGGCAGGGTAGTCTCTCAGTTAATTCAAAAAAGGATGCAAACTCTCAGTTCGTAATACAACGAATAACATCAAAAACATTCCTTTGGAACCAAAAGACAGTGATGGTTCTTTATATCATAGGCAGTCAATCTCTCAAGAGAGAAAAGCCCACTGAGCCAAAACCTACAAAGGAGGCTTAAGAAAGCTGGGGCATCCCGCTGACTGTAATCTCAAAAACGGGAGCAGTCAGGCAAAATTAGGGATAACGAATCAAAAGAAAGAGGTCGCTATAAATCCTCAAAAGCATGAAAAATGTTGCAAAAAAAATGATGACTGCCTTCCAATAAATTCAACTGGTGATCCATCACCAAAATGTCATTCCAAACTCGAATAGAGTTCGACGCGCAATTAACTGGGTTTAGGATGGAAGAATATCACGAAGAGCGGGTGGGTACCAATATACTTTGAGCCTTTATCCTTTGTTTCTTAAACCGTGAACCAAGCCACATTACAATCCTTCGAAAGTCCTAATTGAAGCATGGGTTAGTTCGAAAGCATACTGTTACAAAAGGTATCATGACTCCTGTAAGGCTTTGCCCTAAATCTTGTGTTGAATTTGTCTTATAAAAAGTTTTCTGCTAAAAAACGCATTTTCCAAAACATCGAGACAAGCATAAAACTTTGCATTATTTGAATATCATTGTTTGCACATGGTTATTTGTTTGACAGCGAAGAAATTCATACAATGAATGTTCGGAGGAACGAAAACTCTCTCGGTGAATAAAATCACTTCAAGTGGGATGACACTTCCGTTACAAAAATCTCCTATCAACAAAAGGGGATTTGATATGGTATTGTCCAGTAAACCTGGGGCAGTCCAGTCAAGATTTCAACAAATCTTTCAAAGCTCAGTGAACCTGGGGCAGTCCAGTCAAGATTTCAAGAAATCTCTCAATTGCGGGATAACCTGGGGCAAGTCTCCGTCACCATCACTTGGGGCATTTAAACGTCAATCTCATCAAAGGGTTACGAACAATCTAAGTTTCCTGACAATGCCACAAGCATCTGATACTAGGGGAAGTGACGAAACCTCTCCGAAATCTTTCTGAAAAAGAAATTCAAGCGTCCTCGAGAAGTTTATCATCTCTCTAAACAGACCAGCAGTCATGGGTTTATTTCCCCAACATTTGTCAAGGATTTATTCTCCAAAACAAATTACATTTCAAGTTGAAAGGTCGTTCAAAATTTCCTTCATCACCTTCTGGAAGTTACGATCATCATCAAGAAATTTCTTCATCACCTATTGGAAATTACAGCCACCAACAGAATAATAGACAACTGAAGCTCCTAAAAATCTGTTTCTCTCAAAGAATAAAGATTCTCATCCTTGAAACCCCAGTAGATTGGCATACAACCCAAACTCCTGATTTCCCCAACAGTGGTCCCAGGACTTCTCATTTTCAATGATCAAAGGATTTTCAATCCCCAGCGGCAGTCAAGGATTTATTTTCCCCGACAGTGGTTAAAGATTTTATTATCTCCAGCTATCCAGGATTTATCTTCTTCAGCAAGACAACTCATCAGCCTACATGCGCATACATCACGTTCATAAATCATGAGCATTGACAAAACACATATATTGCATCATACATTTCATGCAACATAACTTTGTGTTTCAACTAACAATTTACCTTTTTCAGCAAAAGGTCGGCAACAGCTTTTTTCAAGTTCCAGATTGACACTTGTAACAAACCAGGACAACTATCTACTTGACCATCATGAAGCAACCCTACACCGGTTCCTTCTCAAATTCAGATGCAGTTTTATACGGACTCATCATGAAGCAACCCTACACCGGTTCCTTCTCAAATTCAGATGCAGTTTTACACGGACTCATCATCAGGCAACCCTACACCGGTTCCTTCTCAAATTCAGATGCAGTTTTACACGGACTCATCATCAGGCAACCCTACACCGGTTCCTTCTCAAATTCAGGTGCAGTTTTACACGGACTCATCATGAAGCAACCCTACACCGGTTCCTTCTCAGATTCAGATGCAGTTTTACATGGACTCATCATCAGGAAACCCTACACCGGTTCCTTCTCAAATTCAGGTGCAGTTTTACACGGACTCATCATGAAGAAACCCTACACCGGTTCCTTCTCAGATATAGATGCAGTTTTACACGGACTCATCATGAAGCAACCCTACACCGGTTCCTTCTCAAATTCAGATGCAGTTTTACACGGACTCATCATTGGGTAACCCTACACAGGTTCCCTCTCTTTCCAAGATGCAGTTTTACACGGACTCATCATCATGAAGCAACCCTACACCAGTTCCTTCTCTTTCCAAGATGCAGTTTTACACGGACTCATCATCATGAAGCAACCCTACACCGGTTCCTTCTCTTTCCCAGATGCAGTTTTACACGGACTCATCATGAAGCAACGCTACACAGGTTCCTTCTCAGGAAATTTCAGATGAAGTTTTACACTGACTCATCATGAAGCAACCCTACACAGGTTCCTTCTCAATTTCAGATGAAGTTTCACAGGGACTCATCATCAAACAACCCAACTTTCCAATACAGTTTAAATGCGCTCCAGACGCGGACGCCATTCTGACAATCATCTAGATTCAACTTTCAGATACAACTCAGATACACTCCAAACATGGACGCAATTCTGATACTCATTCTTTCAGCTTATAAATTACAATTCAACAAGCATTCTTGGATGGCATCTACAAGCCCATCTCCAACAAGATTCTATCACCTCTCCAAATGGCATCTTTAAGCCCATTCCTCCTATCATCGCATCGCCGAGTGCAAATTTTTGGGCACTCTAGTGTCCAATCATCTTGCACCTTCGAGTCACGAATGGCAAAACTCCCCAATCTAAATCTTCAGGTTTAAGAAGATTGAACAGGGGCAGTTGTTGTACCCCAAAATTTACTCTCTCAATTCTCAAGGATTTTCTTACAAGGATTTTCAAGGTTTAAGCTTGAACAAGTGCATTGGGGTTTACCAATACTAGAATTAAAAGGAAACTGTCAAAAAGGGAGAAAACAGATAAAAATAACATTTTGACAAATTTGGAGGAAAACAGGTCTCCTTCGATTCAGCACCCTTCGACTGAATTTTGGCCTCCTTCGAATGAAACTGGGGCATGTCCTTCATTTTGAACTTAAAACCTCCTTCGAATGCAAGTTTAGGTACATCCTTCGTTTGGATTTGAAACCTCCTTCGAATGCAACATGGGTACATCCTTTGTTTGGATTTGAAACCTCCTTCGAATTCACTTGCACCAAGGGCCTCTTGCAGACTTTGCCTCACACAAGTTTCGTTCGAGCCAAGAGATATCTTCATATAAGATTTAACTAAGTTCTTGCTTCCCTTGAAGGAACACCCTTCGACTCAGAAGCCAGGAACTTCTCTCACGCTAAAAGGTAATGACTCCCTTTATGTTTGTTTCGATCCAAGCTTCGACTGGGCATTAGCTTCCTTCGAGTAAGCTTGTTTAGACCACAAGCTTCGACTAAGGCAAAGGCTTCCTTCGAACAAGTGTGCTTCGATCTCATTCTTGCATTTGACTCAAGACCAAATCTCATTTGCCAGGCTATGTTGCTTCCGAATATTTACATGATCAGAGGCTTGTACAAGGGTTTAAAACTTTGTCTTTTGGATAATACTATCCTTGGTTAAAGGCTACATACCCTTTTTCATAGAAAGTACTTTTATCACAAAAGCAGTTTTCCACCTGAATTTCGTCTGAACGAAAAGCAGGGCCAGAGACACAAGTCTAATCAACTGCCAACAGGCCCCCCACATGTACTTTCATGTTACCCATTATTTTATCATTTCTTTGCGAGGATGGATTTGGACAACATATCCATTCTTTCTCTATAAATAAAGGACTTTTTTTGGCCAGGGAAACGCATTTTCAAAAAAAATTCTCAAACACCATAAAGCTCTCAAACACTTAAACACTCATCAAACACATACCCAGAATCCAAACACTTATCCCCTTAAAATCTGAAACATCTCTATACCTTGTTACCCTTCGAATCCAGTGGGAAGAACCTCACACTTGTTCTTCTCTTTCGAATCCAGTATCAAAGACATAACCCCTGGTTCCTCCCTTCGAATCCAGAAGCATTCAAGGAAACCACTTAAAGGCCCAACACACGTTCCATCCTCAAGCAAGGTAAGTCATTCTTAACCTTGAACCCTTCATTTCTAGCATAACATGTAAATAAGCTTCCTTTTCGTTTCAAACATGTACATAGTGTTTGTTACCTTTTCGTTTCCACCCTTTTAGTTTGTTTTTATTGCCTCTCCTTTTGGTTTTGCTCTTTGGTTTATTACAAATGCTTTAAGAACTAACCTGGCCCTGAGGTAATGATAGCATGGCCTTAGGCCATCTTGCTATTTAATATCTCAAACGAAATAAACAGGAGACAGGAGTATGAAACGAAGCCTCAGGCTTCCTCACTGAGTCCAGGCCCAATCGAAGGAGGCATATTACATCTTATACTGGTTCCATTGGTCCCAATCGAAAGGCACAACATGCTGTCCCATTGGTCCCAATCGAAAGGCACAACATGCTGACCGTGAGGCCTCAGTCGAAAGTCATGCCTTCACCCTTTTCAGACAAAATCGAAGAGAGCCAAAAAGTGCAGAATCGAAGGGTTTTCTGCCTCAATCGAAAGACCCTCATTTTTCTTGCTTTTATTTTATTTTTGCCTTTATATTTTCATGCAATTCAATATGGTTGTAATTGTGTAGGATTTTATCTTTCTGCGCTTTATTACTTTTATATGCTTGCTAGTAAATAGGATATGTATGGCTAGATAAAATCAACAAGTAGACAATCACTAATAAAAAAAACAAAGCATGAAAATAACACACATGCACACTTGCACCCCTAGGGTTTCAATCCACTTGTTGCCTTCAAAAATGGGCCATGTTACGCATGCAAAGTATCTTGGTAAAACAAACAAAATCAAAAGATCATAGTCCCTCGATGACGCTATTCAAAGTTGCCTTACAAAAATGATCTTAGTCCCTCAAAAAATGCTAAGATACTTTGCAAAATTGCTAATCATGGTCTATACGATGACCCGCGCCTGTCCTATTAACATCCTAACACAAGGTTGTTCACTAAATACAATGGTGAAACAACACTGTTAAAAGGGTTAAAACATGAGAAAGATCTTTGAGTAAAATAGGGTAGACAACTCTTAGTTACTTGATCAAAAATCTTGCAAAACATTCTTGCCATTTTTCAAAACACACTCCACAACACAACTTCAAAAACAATTTCAAAACAACTTTCAAAACATTGAATTATCTTTTCAAAAAGACATACACCTTTGTATATATTCAAACAAGAATCATTACAAAGGTTGCCTAGACAAGGCATCTTTTTCAAAACATTTTCAAAACCACACACACAAAGCACCATTTCAAACAATCGAAAAGCAAAGGCAAGTGATATAAAACAAGTAACTAAGAGCCCATGGATAACCATGGATGAAAAGGGGGCTAGCACCTTCCCTTTTCATAATCTACCCCCCGAACCCACGAAAACATCTCAAAGGTCTTTCCTGTGCTTTTTGACCTTTCCTTAGGATAAAATAAAAAGTCGGTGGCGACTCTCGCTAAACCGAACAAGTGCGAAAACAAACGTAAATCCCAAGTCAGTTCTCCCACCGTATCACACATGCCATATACCAAGGAATAGGGTGTTGCCCCTGTTGACATTCATGCTGAGGTACGGTACCCATGAAGAGCAAATGGTAACATCTCATGCTAGTCTTTGTATGTCACCGTCATCTTCTGCACAATCTTTTTAATGTTCTTATTAGCCGCTTCAAAAGCCCCATTCATCTTCGGTCGGTAAGGAGAAGAGTTGTGATGCTGTATCTTGAACTGCTTGCAAAGCTCAGTGATCATTTTATTGTTGAGATTAGTACCATTGTCTGTAATGATCCTCTCTGGTACACCATATCGACAAATCAGGTTGTGCCAAATGAACCGTGCCACGACATTCTTGGTTACTGTAGCAAAGGAAGATGCTTCAACCCATTTTGTAAAGTAATCAATTACTACCAGGATGAAACGATGCCCGTTGGATGCCGTAGGTCTGATCTCGCCGATCATATCAATGCCCCACATTGCAAAAGGCCACGGAGCTGTCAAGACGTTCAGAGGAACTAGAGGTACGTGCACCTTATCAGCATAAACTTGGCACTTGTGACAGGTCCGAAAATGCTGATAACAGTCGGCTTCCATTGTAGACCAGTAATATCCTGCCCGAAGGATTTTCTTTGCCATGGTATGTCCACTGGAATGAGTCCCGAAAGTACCCTCATGTAACTCTGCCATGATCCTTTCTGCCTCGTTTTTATCCACACATCGCAGTAAGGTTGAATCATGGTTGCGCTTGTAAAGGATACCATTGCTGATGAAGAACTTTGTCGTGAACCTCCTTAGAAACTTCTTATCATTAACAGATGCACCCTCGGGGTATTCCTGAACCTCAAGGTATCTCTTCACCTCATGAAACCAGGGTTTATCTGTTACCTCTTCAGTCTCAATGTCACAGTAATGTGCAGGTTCGTCCAATCTTTCAATGATAATCCGGGGAGCTTCATTGTCCCAATTGACTTTGAAGAAAGAAGACATCGTAGCCAGCGCCTCCGCCAACTGATTCTCCTCTCTTGGTAAGTGTTCAAAGGTTATCTCCTCGAAATGGGGAAGCAACGTCAATACATACTCCTTGTAAGGAATGAGATTTGGGTGTTTCATATCCCACTCTCTTTTGATCTGACTGATCACAGAGCGGAATCTCCGAAGACACTTAAGAACTTAATTCTTAGGTCAATTACAGCTCGAAGACCCATGATGCACGCCTCATACTCTGCCATGTTATTGGTGCAGTTGAAACATAGTCGGGCGGTGAACGAAGTATGAGAGCCTTTAGGAGATATGATCACGGTGCCAATGCTATTACCCAAAGCGTTCGAAGCTCCATCAAAGTACATAGACCATCGGGATCCTTCCTCAGGTCCTTCATCCGGTCCAGGTGTCTCACAGTCGGTTACTATCATGATATTCTCATCGGGGAATTCAAAGTTCATAGACTGGTAATCATCCACTGCCTGATGTGCCAAATGATCTGCTAACACACTTCCCTTGATTTCCTTTTGGGTCATATATTAGATGTCATACTCAGTCAAGATCATCTGCCATCTTGCTATTCTTCCAGACAAGGCAGGCTTTTCGAAGATATACTTGATTGGAATTATCTTTGATATCAATAAAGTAGTGTGAGTCAGCATATACTGTCTCAGCCAGCGAGCAGCCCATGCCAAAGTGCAGCAAGTTTTCTCAAGCAACGAGTATCGGGTCTCGCAGTCGGTAAACTTTTTGATAAGGTAATAAATAGCATGCTCTTTTCGGCCAGACTCGTCATGCTGCCCCAACACACACCCCATTGAGTTGTCGAGTACCGTCAAGTATAAGATCAAAGGTCTCCCTTCAACTGGAGGAATCAGAATGGGTGGCTCTTGGAGATACTCTTTAATCCTTTCGAAAGCGGCCTGACATTCATCATTCCATCGTACCACTTGATCTTTCTTCAGTAACTTGAAGATTGGTTCACAAGTAGCAGTCAGGTGCGAGATAAATCGGGCAATGTAGTTCAGACGTCCCAAAAAGCCTCTGACTTCTTTTCCTGTTCTGGGAGCCAGCATTTCCTGTATAGCCTTCACCTTTGCAGGAATCACTTGAATACCTTTATCACTTATGACAAAACCCAGCAGCTTACCGGACCTCACCCCGAAGGTGCACTTGTTCGGGTTTAACCTCAGCTTATACAACTTTAACCTGTCAAATAACTTCTGAAGGTGGTCAAGATGTTCTTCTTCAGTCTGGGATCTTGCAATCATATTGTCGACGTATACCTCAATCTCATGATGGATCATGTCATGGAACAAAGCGACCATGGTGCGCTGATATGTTGCCCCAACATTCTTTAATCCAAAAGGCATGACTTTATAGCAAAAGGTACCCCATTGAGTAACAAAGGTTGTCTTCTCCATGTCTTCGGGAGCCATTTTAATTTGATTATAACCGGAGAAACCATCCATGAAGGAGAAAACCTTATGCTGAGCGGTGTTGTCAACCAGAACGTTGATATGAGGCAGAGGGAAATCATCCTTGGGACTTGCCCTGTTCAGATCCCTATAGTCGACACACATTCGAACCTTACCATCCTTCTTCGACACTGGAACCACATTGGCTACCCACTGTGGGTAAGAAGTAACTGCTAGAAAACCGGCGTCAAATTGTTTCATAACCTCACCCTTGATTTTCTCAGACATCTCTGGGCGCATTCGGTGGACCTTCTGTTTTACTAGAGGACAGTCTTCCTTGGTAGGCAGGCGGTGAACCACAATATCAGTATCCAACCCAGGCATATCTTCATAAGACCAGGCAAAGACCTCAACATAGTCATGCAGCATCTGAATCAACCGTTACTTGACACTAGGTTCTAGATTTGCACCGATCTTGACCTCTTTCCTGTCCTCTCCTGTACCCAGATTTACCATTTCCACCGGCTCTTCGTGCGGCTGAATAGCCCTCTCTTCCTGAAGTAGCAGTCTTGCAAGTTCACCAGGCACTTCACAATCATCTTCACCTTCGTCTTCGGCTAAGTTGATCGGACTTTCGAAGTCATAACTGGCAGTAGCAGAGTCGTTACCAGTGAGATCCAGAGTGGATGTAGACCTGTATATGTGAGTGTGTGTAAAATAGCTGTTTTGCAATATATAATAAAAGAAAAACAAGGAGCACAGAATTTGAAATGCAAGAAACGTCCAATGCTTTTATTAATGATATATGTAGATGACACACATAAAGCCCTCTGTGATCGGTGGAAATAGAACTGACTGTTTTTTAGTGCTGGTTCGCGAAATGTCGCGGTAAGCAAGAGTAGCCACTGTCTTTTATGTTCTCCAACATGGAAAGGACAAAAGCACAGCAAAATTCCTTCTTTGAGAATGTTTCTCGGTTCGGGAGGTAGATTTATAGAAAGGGAAGGTGTTAGCACCCTTTCTATCCGTGGTTATCCACGGGCTCTTAGGTACTTGCTCTTATGTTTTCAAAGTTTTGTTTGCTTTTCAAGTGTGTGTGGGTTTTGAAAAAGTTCGTTTGTAAAACTTCTAAGTAACTCTTGTATCAGTCCTCAAGAGTGTATGAAGTTTTTTGTTTGAAAACTTTTTGAAAGTGTGGGGTGCGAAAAGTTGTTTTTGTTTGTTTGAAAAGAGCAAGTACTCAGGAGAATCTACCTACTCTAAGGAATTAAGCTGTGTAAAAGTCCTTTAGATAGTGCCATCCCACCATTGAGAGGTAGGTAGCACCATCGTTGGAGGTGTTCGGGTCAATTCGATTATTAGGGACATGTGTGGTCACCTAAGCAATGGTAGGACACCTTAGAAGTAACCCTAATGTCCTAGATCCTTTTATCCGAGGCAACCGTTTCGAGGCAACTGGATCTTTAGACAAAGGGCGACCTCTAAGACACCCTATACTTGATGACCACGTTCGAGGTAACCAGTGAGGCGTACCCTAAGAGTGACATGTGCATGTGTGTTGAATTCAGTTTATGTTTATCTTTGCATGTTATTTGTGAGCTACAAATTGGTTTTATTTTTCATACATTCTTGCAGGCATATTAGCAGTTAAGAGTGCCGAAAATAAATTGCGGAAAAGTAAATCTAACTATTACAAGGCGCGGGTCTATACATCGCCAAAAGACAAAAACCCGTTTTGAAAATAAAGTGCAAGGAAAGTAAATAAAGAGGTAAACCTAATTAACTATTACATTTCTGGAAGCAATTACATAAATATAATGAATTAAAATAAACTGCACGCGAAAGAACGAATCGGGACGTCTTAGGGTTTTGACCCTTTTTGAATAAGAATTGAATTTTGTCCCTTTTTTCAATTGCAATTAATTAAATAAAGCCTAATTACTAATTAATTAATTTATTAAAAGAAAAAAATATTTTTTTGTATTTTTATGTTTTTAATGAAATAAAAAGAAAAGGAATTAAAAGTTGAAAGTGAAAGACCTAATTCTAAGTTAATTTTATTTATTGTAAAAAATGTTAAAATTGTCCTAATTACACAGCTAAATTACTTAATGTTAGAATTTATTTACAAAATAACTAAACTAAGTAAAATTAATAATGGTAATAAAATATTTAGTTTTTTTCTGATTTTTTGTTTATGAAAATAATTATCTGTGAATTAAATAATAACAATAATAATAATTAATGCAAGAGATTAAAAGAAAAGAAAAAGAAAATAAAAGACATATTGAACCAGGGGGTATTGGGCCAGAATTGGGGGTGTATGTGGAATTGTGAGGCCCATTTGCATCTAGCCCTGCGTTGACTTCTGGAATTTACTGAGCTGGCTTTGACTGAGGAACACGGTGGTCAACCATCCCTGGCCTTTGGATCTATGATTGTGGACATATGGCGTGATGATGCCTGGAGGCATATGGTGGAATTCATTGAAAGCGCTGCATGAAATTATGTTGAACAAAATATGAAACAAATATTAGGGGGGACCTGGGATTCGAACCCAAGTCCCAAGGGACAATTCAAGGACACGTCCACCAACTGAGCTGTGGCGCCTTTCTGTTGATAAATCCAAACCTGATCATTATATGCAATAAAGTGATTAATGTGCTAAAAACAAAAACAAATGGCGCGCTGTTTGAACGAGCCACTAGGACCTTGCCAGCTCACCGTCTTCTTCATTTTACCTGTAAAAAAGAAAGCAATTAGCGGGGGTTTTTAAGCCCCACAATATTGAATGGCCAAAAATAGCAAATAGTAATCCAAGGCATATAAATATGGCGCGAGGATAGTTTTGTGTTTGTCTCGTCCTTCTGAGTTCAACCATGGGTCTTAGAAGTTCTGATTTTTCCTATATAGTAAAGCCCTAATTCCAGACCTCAAGAACCCTAAAACTTGTTAATGGCAATTCATGATTAGGTGCATTATAATCCAATTGATTAATATTATTAGCTTCCTGTGGACTCAAACAATGCAAAACAACCAACAAATTAAGTTAAATGCGCATGGAATATGAATTGTGATTACAAGAAAATTGTGCAAACCGTGAGTTCGTGTGGAGCGATTCCTTAGGCCTGAGCGCTTGGTTTTGATTCCAAAAGACTCATGAGAGTTCCTACAAAGTCTTAGAAACGAGATAAGGCTTTGAATTGCCTTGGAAGGCGGATTTCAGTTTTCAAATTTTCTTGAGTTTTTTGGAATTGGTTCTGGCTGTTTCAATGAGCTCTAGGTCGTGAATGAGGCTTGTCACACTTGCATATATAGTAATGAATGAGAATAGGTCACATTAAGAGCCAATGATCCATTGCAATGATGTTTTTGGATTTTGCTTAATCACCATTAAAGGAACTTTCCAAGTTTGTTCAAATTTTGAATTTTTATGCATAAAATGGCCCTAGCACGAAATTGGTAGGTGTGATACGGTGGGAGAACTGACTAGTGTTTTTGCGTTTGTTTTCGCAAATGTTTCGGTTGAGCAAGAGTCGCCACCGACTTTTTATTTTATCCTAAGGAAAGGTTAAAAAGCACAGCAAAAACCTTTGAGATGTTTTCTTGGGTTCGGGGAGTAGATTATAGAAAGGGAAGGTATTAGCACCCTTTCTATCCATGGTTATCCATGGGCTCTTAGTTACTTGCTTAGATCAACTTGCCTTAATTTTCAATTGTTTGAAATGGTGCTTTATGGGTTTGAAAATGTTTTGAAAAGAAGCCAATGTGGTGGCAACCTTTGTAATGATCCATGTTGGGGTGTATACAAAGATGTACGTCTTTTGAAAAAGTTTTTCATTTGTTTTTTGAAAGTTTGTTTTGAAAGTGTTGTGAGGTGTGGTTTAAAAATAGGCAAGTGTTTTGTTTTGCAAGTTTGATTCAAGTAACTAAGAGGTTGTCTACTCCTAAGTTTCTCAAAGATTTCTCCTATGCTTTTAACCCTTTTAACAATTTTGTTCCACCATTGCATTTGGTGGACAATCTTGTGTTAGGATGTGAAAGGGACGGGCGCGGGTCATCGTATGGACCATGAATGCAATGGTGCCAAGTGTCTTTGGCAATTTGCTTTGTAGGGACTATGATCATTCCATTTAGGCAACTTTCGAAAGCGTCATCGAGGGACTTATGATCATTTGAATTCGTTTTGCCAAAGAAACTCAACGTGCAAGCATGGCCCATTATTGAAGGCAACAAGTGGAATACCCTAGGGGTGCAAGTGTGATTAGTGTTGTCCATTTTCATGCTTATTTATCTTGAAATTAGGTCAAACTACTTTGGTCAATTGATTTTGCATACAAACCCTAATTCTAGCATGGTATAATTAGAAAGCATTAAAGTACGAAAAATAAAGTTCCTAAGTTATTACAACACAATATATGGGAAGGGGGGTACAAATGTTCAAATGGGGGTATTTTGACAAGGAATTTAAACCTAGACTATTACATCAAATTGGGAATTATACAAATTAATTAATGTACAATAATTAAATAAAATAAGAATAAATATGCAAGATGCAAAAAATGTTTTTTATATGTATGAAAAAAAAGTATTTTTATATGTCAAATAAACAAAATAAAAAGTATCAATTTTTGGACTTTTTTATGTATTTTCCATGTTTAGGGCAAAACCCCAATTTTATTAAGTAAAATGTGTTAATTATTTAATATATACCATATTTATTTATTATATACAAAAATAAAATAAAAATGAAGTATATTTGTAAAAAGGTATTTTTAATATTAAATATTAATAAAAATTAAAATGTGTATATTTTGTATTTTTTAACCTAAATATACTAAAAAATATATATGTACGTATATTATTTACAAAATATATGGAATATGTACAAAATAATAATATTTAATATTTATGAAAAAAAGTATATTTTATATAAAATGTTTTTAGAAGATAAAATGAAATAAAAATAGAAAATAAAATGTGTTTGCACTATTTTAGTATTTTTTAAATAAAAGTATGTAAGTATTTATTTATGTACAAACATTATTTTAAACAAATAAATGCCTAATAAATATAAAAATGGTGTAAAAATATTTTTTATATTTTTAATATTGTGAGGAAAAATAAATAAGTCAGAACAAAAAAGAAAAGGTCAAAAAATCATGAAAATAAGCATAATGGGCCAAGGGGGTTTAAAAGTAACAAAAGGGTGCAAAAAGAAAGTCAACTCAGGCCCAGCCCAAGAAGACTTCATCTTCAACCTCAGAACATGTTTGAACAACCATCCACGCGCGTTTTCTATCTCCCAATTCCTGGACTTTCAAGCAAAACTCACAACATGAAAAATGTAGAGCATTAAAAGAAGAATCCAGACATATAGAGAACTTGACTTAACTCTCTAAGATGAGAGAGAATTTCTTCTCCCCCAATTCCTGACCTAGTTTTTGTTCCATGTTCAGACATTAAATTCTCACGGCACACATAATATAAATGAGAACTAATTACATGGGCATGTTCAGGGCTATGAATGTGACATATTTTCTTCACAAACCTAAAGCTAACAATACCTGGATAGAGAGATATGAGTTCATGAACTTACCTGTTCAGTTGGAGTTGTATCTGGTGATGGAGGTACTTTCAGTGCAAGGTGATGATTGGTACAGCTTCCTTGATGTCCAGGGATGCTATTCCAAGTTTTACTTTGCTTTGAAACTAGCTGAATCGAGTTATAGAACTCCACCTGCAAAACAGAAAAATGAAAATGGTGATGTTGAATGGGAGTGTTACAGGTCGTGTTTGAGGTTTGGAATAGCTTCAAGGGATGTTGTGGGATGTGTTTGAGGTGATTTTAGCAAGAATGCATGAAAGGATTGAGCTATGGAACTCAATCTGCAGCAGGTCCCCTGTTTTGGAAGTTTGAGGGTGATTCTGTGTTTGAGAAGGTGTTGGAGATGGTTGGCTCGTGTTCTAGCTCAGAATGGATGTTTAGAATGTGTTTGACAAGTTTGCTTAAGCCTGTGTTAGCTGAGATGAGAGTTGTGTATGGTTATGCTATGTTTCTTCAACTTTAAGCAACAAATGTCCACTTGAGTTTTTAGACTGATAGAGGCCCCCCTAATGTGCTACATACCTTAGTCTTGATCAGTGTAATTAGCTCATAAACTTGTTTCAAAGAGATTTGCACTGTACTTGCTTGGATTTCTAATTGACATAAAGTTCTACTTTTGCAAAAATGGACATTACGCTTTTTCTATTTTGGGACTAAACCTTTGTGCAATGCTTGAACACATAAAATATGGTCTTGGCACAATGAGTTTGCATTAAATTTATGAGTGCAAAAGGGATATAGGACCTGTAATCAAGTTGTGCAAGATGATTTCAAAATGGCCTAGATGTATGAACATGTAAATTGGCCAAATCAAAAGTGAGTTTTTCCCAACTTGCCAAATTCGATTCTCCTTAACCATGAGGTTGTTTGATGAGTTCTTGGACATTTTGGAAAGCTTGGAATGTGTACTACAATACCTCTTTGAAATGCAAATTGAAATTCCAAGTGGAAGTATGTGAAAAATGGTCTTGAAGTTAGGCAAAAATCCTGCCTAAAATAGGTCAAATTTTCTCTAAGTTAAGAATGGTTTGGTACCCTTGTTCCAAAAATTATAACTTAAGCTACAAGCTTCTTTTGAGGAAACTTTGTGAATCAAAGTTGTAGATTTTGCAATAGGCTACAACTTTCATGTTTTGACTTTTCCTTGAATCCAAATGAATCTTGGTGAGAAAGTGGGACAAAGTTAGGAAAAAATTAGGGTTTTTCATAACTTAGAAAAATTCTAAGTTATGAAAAATCTTCATTTCAAACCCTAATTTGCAATTCTTGATTTCTTGATGAACAAGTTTCATGATTTGGCATGTTTTGATGAAAAATGAATCTTGACACTTGATTTTGACCAAAAAGTCAAAGTTTGACTTTTCAGTATACAGTCAAAAATTGATCAATTGACTGGAAAATTCAACTGTCAATCTTGTGCATTTGGGATCTTTTGAACTTGTTGGGTATGTCAAGACAATTATATGGGGTCCTTGAGTCCATATGTGAGCTTGGTTTGCCATTGGCTAGGTCAAACAGTCAAAAATTGCCTTTGTGCAGTCAAAACCCTAAAAATGACCATTTTGCCCTTTTGGTGATCTGACCAAATTTCTTGTGGAATTGTGATCCAAACTTAATAAAATGGTCCATATGAGTTCATAATGTTGATGTGGGTCCATTTTCATGAGATTTGACTGTCAATTGGCCACAATTGACTTTTTCCCCAATACAGTTGATTTCTAGGTCAACTGTCCAATTGACTGGGCAAAGGTTGGAATCAAGACTTGAAACTTGGTATGGATAAACTTGGGAGTCCAATATGAAGCATGAAAGTCATCTTAGGCATTTTAGGTCAAAATACCTTTGTGCAAACACAAACCCTAATTTGGGTCAACAGTGCTAGGAGAAGTCTTGCAGAGGAAACCCTAACTGGATCTTGAGCTCCAAGGGCCTTGTGATGAGAAAATGTTGAGAAAATGGGAGGGCAAATTTTGGGGTACAACAGTTTCCCCTGTTCAATCTTCTCGAACCTGAAGAGTTAGATTGGCAAGTTTGCCTTTCGTGACTCGAGGGTAAAAGAAGATTGGACACTAGAGTGCCCTAAAATTTGCACTCAGTGATGTGATGGTAGGGGGATGGGCTTATGGATGCCATCTGGAAGTGTTCGTTGAGGAGGATGGGCTTAAAGATGCCATCTGGAAATGGGCTTAAAGATGCCATTCGGAGATTGTTGGTAGGGGGATGGGCTTATAGATGCCATCTGGAAATGTTCGTTGAGGAGGATGGGCTTAAAGATGCCATCTGGAGATGTGATAGAACCTTGTCGGGAATGGGCTTATAGATGCCATTTGGAGACTGTTGGTAGGTGGATTGGATTATAGATGCCATCTGGAGATGTTGATCGCGTAAGAGATTCCTTAGCGAGAACTTGCGTACCTGAGAAAGATAATTTCCTGGCCTGTTACATGAATCAAATTTGGAATTAGTCGTCAACAGATTTGCCCTGGATGGATACAGGAATCGAATCTTCAAACTCTTCAGACGTGCCTTGGCTAGATACAAGAATCGATTCTGGAAAATAGTCGTCAACAGATACGCCCTGGCTGGATACAAGAATCAGATCTTCAAACTCTTCAGACGTGCCCTGGCTGGATACAGGAATCGAGTCTGGAAATAGTCGTCAACAGATACGCCCTGGCTGGATACAGGAATCAGATCTTCAAACTCTTTAGACGTGCCCTGGCTGGGTACAGGAATCGAGTCCGGAAAATAGTCGTCAACAGATACGCCCTGGCTGGATACAGGAATCGGATCTTCAAACTCTTCAGACGTGCCCTGGCTGGATACAGGAATCGAGTATGGAAATAGTCATCAACAGATACGCCCTGGCTGGATACAGGAATCGGATCTTCAAACTCTTCAGACGTGCACTGGCTGGATACAGGAATCGAGTCCGGAAAATAGTCGTCAACAGATACGCCCTGGCTGGATACAGGAATCGGATCTTCAAACTCTTCAGACGTGCCCTGGCTGGATACAGGAATCGAGTCTGGAAATAGTCGTCAACAGATACTCCCTGGCTGGATACAGGAATCGGATCTTCAAACTCTTCAAACGTGCCCTGGCTGGATACAGGAATCGAGTCTGGAAATAGTTATCAACAGATACGCCCTGGCTGGATACAGGAATCAGATCTTCAAACTCTTCAAACGTGCCCGGGCTGGATATAGGAATCGAGTCTGGAAATAGTCGTCAACAGATACGCCCTGGCTGGATACAGGAATCGGATCTTCAAACTCTTCAGACATGCCCTGGCTGGATACAGGAATCGAGTCTGGAAATAGTCGTCAACAGATACGCCCTAGCTGGATACAGGAATCGGATCTTCAAACTCTTCAGACGTGCCCTGGTTGGATACAGGAATCGAGTCTGGAAATAGTCGTCAACAGATACGCCTTGGCTGGATACAGGAATCGGATCTTCAAACTCTTCAGACGTGCCCTGGCTGGATACAGGAATCGAGTCTGGAAATAGTCGTCAACAGATACGCCCTGGCTGGATACAGGAATCGGATCTTCAATTACGACAGTTGATAGTAATCATCATTGTATTGACTTTTGTCCTGAAAAGACAAAACGTTAGTTGTATGCGATGTCATGATGTATGAAATGCGTGATGTTCTCAAAATAAATGAGATTGTATATTTATGATGCGTATGTGCATACTATAATGTATGAAGATGTGATGTTTATGGATGTATTTTTGTCTTAGGAAAATAAATCCTTGACGGATGCCGGGAAGTTAACTCCTGGGCTGATGTTGAGGAGTAGAGTCCCTTGTTTCCGCTGGGGATATGAAGAACTTCGCTGAGGACGATCTTTTCGTGGTGATTAGCTGAGGATAACCCAGTTATAAGCCTTGGTGGGAAAATAACCTTTGAATAAAGTCGGGGAGAGACGTATGCACTCTGCAGGTGATAAGCTTCCAGAATCTACTGGGGATAAGCTTCAGAATCTACCGGCGACTTCACTGGGGATGTGGATTCCACTCTTCTGGGGACACTTTTGAACTGTACTGGGGAATGGCTCCACTGGGGTGTCGGTATTCCGCCAGGGAACAGTCTTAGATCAAGATGGTCGGGGATGCTTGCTTAGGAACATCTGTATACTCCGCTGGGGAATATTGATGTCTTCTGAGGATACCCAAATTCCTTTAGGCTGGCCGTAGACTAAATCTGCTTGAGGAGAGCCTTGCTGACTTGTTAGGGATACTGTGCCTTTTGTAGGGCTGATGATAGACTAACTCTTCCTGGGGAGAGTATTGCTGAATCCTAGTTTTACTCTGTGGGGAGTTGAGGTCTCTTGGTCATGTTCTTCAGCTGAACTTGCCTTGGCACCTTGGTGGACGGAGCAACTGCACAGTTCGGACAATTCTTATTGCCCCAGTTTCCGCGGGAGAAGAAGGCCTATGAGGTGCTTGATAACCGCCGATTGACAAATCTTCTTCTGGTAGGCAAGTGACGAGATGACGGGACATAGTCATACGCTTTAATCCCTAATTTTTGCCTGGACCGCCCTTTCGGGTTATTGGTCCATCGGGATACCCATTTTTGCCCAAGCCGCCTTTTCAGGTTTTCGACTTGCCGGGTGTATAGATTTTTCATTTTCATCCCTTATTTTTCCCGAACCCTTTTTGTTCGCCGGGAAGCCCTTATCTTTGCCTAGGTGTGTCAACCTAGCGGGTCTTTGATTATGCGCAATATTTTTCCGACTATGTCCGCGTTCAAGGAGTTGACACTGTTGTTGTGTTGTCATGTGACCAGAAGATCTTTGATCATGCAGGATTCGTTGCTGGACTTCATGTCCAATGCCCCAAGTGATTCAGATGGAGATCTGCCCCAGGCTTTTTTTGGCATTTGAGAGATTCTCGAAATCTTGACTGGATTGCCCCAGGTTATGGAAAATGATCGTGTCGTGCCCCTTGGTTGGAAGTACTTTCGTTCACTAGATATTCTTCGTGCGAATTTCTTTGCTGTTCGAATCAAAAAGGGTCATATGTAAACAATGTTATATTAAAAATGCAAAGCTTATGTCTATCTTGAAGTTTTGAAAAATGCATTTTTTCATAAAACAAGTGAATTTTTTTTTGTAAATTGTGATGTCAACTCATTATTTTACCGCAAGCCTTAAGGAGTCAGGATACCTTTCGTATAGTATGCTTTCGAACTAACCCATGCTTCAGCTAGGACTTTTAGGGGTTATAATGTGGCCTGGTTCACGGTTTAAGAAACAAAGGATAAAGGCTCAAAGTATATTTGTACCCACCCGCTCTTCGTGATGTTCTTCAACCCTAAGCTCAGTTAATTGTGCGTCGCACTCTGTTTTAGTTTGGAACGACCTTTTGGGTGATGGTTCACCAATTGAATTTGGGAGACAGTCATCATCTCCTTTTTCTTTTGCAACATTTTTCACGTTGTTGAGGATTTGTAATGACCTCACTATTTTGATTTTGATTTGTTACCCCTAACTTTTGCCTGACTATTCTCGTTTTTTCGAGATTACAGTCAGCGGGATGCCCCAGCTTTCTTAAGCCTCCTTTACAGGTTTTAGCTCTGTGGGCTTTTTCTCTAGAGAGATTGACTGTCTATGTGATAGGGAACCACCCTTGTCTTTTGATTCCAAAGGAATGCTTTCTTTTTGACGTCGTTCGTTGTGTTACGAACTGAGAGTTTGTGACTTCAATGCGCACTTTCTTTTGAATTAACTGAGATACTACCCTGCCCCAGGTTTATATCAAAGGTTTTGATTGTTTAGAACATAAAACTCCTACTTCTTTGGCTCGAAGGGGTTGACTAGGGATTGACTTCCTTATACCTCCAGTGTTTGGGAATTGAAAGAAATGCCTGTACATCATCAGCAAGGTCTGTCCAAAAGCATACTGTATGAGATTATGGTATTGTTTCGTCATCCTCCCTCAAGAGGCTTAGAGTTATTAATCGAGCGTTGAACATCATAAAAATGAAAGCAATTTTGAATATAGCGAATGCGAATATATTGATTAAAAGCAGACATATGTGATGCATTGTTAAAGTAATAACGTTTGCCATGACAATAATTGTTTGAACAATCAAAAGAAAATTACAACTTGAAAATTCTAATGGACAAAAAGTCTTCTCGTCTCAGGACTTGTCACTTCAAATGGTGAATCTTGCAGGGATGGTAGAAGAATTCAGCCTGGTCCTCTTGGGTGAAATCCACTGCTCCTTCATTAATCAGGTCCTGGACCTTGTTCTTCAGAGCCCAGCAGTCGGCAGTGTCATGTCCAGGACTACCAGAGTGGTATGCACATCTTCTGTTGGGATGATAGTTAGGAGCAGAGATGTTGGGGTTCCGGGGAGGAGCCCTTAGTGTAATCAGATTCAACCTCAACAGGTGTTGTAAGGCTTGAAAAAGCGACATGTTGAGTTGGGTGAATTGCCTCCTGGGCTTGTTTGGCTTACTCTGATCAACCTGTTGCTCTGGGAGAGGTTGTGGTTGGACCTGTGAAGTGGTAGCAATTTGGAGAGGTCTATTCTTCACCATACCAGACTCTTGTCCTCTTGGAAGTTGATCAATGACCTGGTCCCTGACTTGGACTGGTTGCTTCATGTTGTACTTGTCTTGATGAAGCTGACTGATCATGGTCCTCAACTCTTCTTGCTCCCGAGCTAAGCCTTGGATGAGAGCCATTTGCCCCAGCATCTGAGTTCTCATTGTATCTACCTCAGCTTGCAGACGTTTCAGCCGTTCGTCCTTATCATCTTCGGGGCTTTTCTTGGCCAAATTCCCCATGAGGAGTGTCCTCAACTCTTCCTGCCCCTTGGATAGGCTTAGGAAGATCTCCCTGAACTGAGTCTCTTGAGCATGAAGACCCTGGTTATCTTGTTGGGAAGCCATTGCTGTAATAAACAGCGAAGAAGGTAAGTGACATGTAACAAGGGTACCTGTTATGCACATGATGCATGAGATGTTATTTATGCAATGCATTCAAGGATTTTAGAAATTCACAATTGTTGCAGACAAAAGGGAACGCACGTCATATTAATAAGAAGAAATTTGCTAGTACATAAATTCCCCATGGGCCAAATATTACAAAAAAACTATCTAGGGATGGGGGTACAAATGTTTACAAATGGGGATGAGTCTTGTCGGAATAGTAGTGTCAAAATATTATTTACAACCAAATCGAATCATTGCATTCTCCATATAAAATATAGCAAAGTATAAGGATAAAAGAGAATCAAAAGTATTGTAAAATGCATATGATTATTTACAAGTGATAAAAGTGTTAACCTAATGTATTAAGTATTATTATTCATTTTTGTGTTTTTTTATTAATGATATAAACAAAAAGTTCTTAAAGAAAGAAATATTTAATCTTAAAAATTTCCATTTTTTAGGTATTTTGGTTAATGTTTTATATACAAGGTCTAATTAAGCAAAAAAGTTTTAAAGAGAAAATTGTTTAAACTTAATAAAATCTAATATTTACATTTCAAGTGTGATAAAAAGTATTAGTAAGATTTTTACAAAAAAAGGAAATTAATGTATTATTTTTATTTAACAAAAATATTAGTTTAAGTTATATATAAAAAGTAAAGTGATAGAAAAAAATAGTATAAGTTTGGAATAAATAAAAAAAATAAAAAAATAATAAAAAGGTAAAAGATTAAATGGGCTTGGTGTTATATTATTTGACCCAAACAAATGAGCAAACAAAGTCAAAGAAGGGGGTGTGCGCCAGTTTTATGGGCTTAAGGGTTTTGATGGGGCAGGCCCAACCGGGTTTGATAATGTTTGTTAGGGTTGGAATTAGTTTGCTCAGAATAGGGTTTGTGTTGAACGACGCCGCTCCCTTCCTTCTTCATCGTCCTCTTCATCCTTCTCGAACGCGAGCTTCTGATGCTCCTCCTCGCCTCAGCTTCCAGAGCGCCACCATCCATCTCCCTCTCTCCATGGTTGAGCAAGGCAGTGATGAGAAAAGGTAACGATTTCTGTTTCTCCTTCATGCGTTCTTCGGATTTTTAGTCTTGCATGTTTTATTTTTGTATGTTCTGACCTTTATGTGTTACATTTGTGCTTGCTTGAGGTGTTAGAAAAAGGGAAAGAGGGACAATACCTTTGGAGAGGAGACGGAGGAGGACGGCGGCGCGTCTCAGGTGGCCGGAGGCGGAGGGACGCGGTGATGTGCTTGCTGGCCTTCCTGGTACTTGTATCTTTAACTTTGTTTGGTTTAGTGATGAGTGTTGCAATCTGAAAACCCTAGGATAGCTTCTTTTCCTCTTCTGATTGCTTGCCTCTGAACTTTTGCTTATCTGTGATAATTTTGATTCTGAGTATTTGTGCTTCTGAGATACTTTCACAATCTTCCTCTCTTTGGGCTTTGTTTCTTTTCAATGATGATAATATCTGAGAATGCTTTGATTTCTGTATGTTGCTTTTGATGATGTTGATGATGTTGCCTTATTCTGAGATGCTTTTGGCTTTGCTTTGAGTTTGGTACAGGCTTGGAGTAAGTTTGGCTATTTTGGCCCTGTGATGAACATGGTTCTGAGGGCTTTTGTTTTTGTTGTTTGGATATTTGGAATGGTTTGGATTGGAGGGTTGTTGGTACATGTTTATTGTGCTTGGCTTAGGCTTGAAGCAAACTTGGCTTGAAGACAATTTTGAGGCTTCAAGGCCTGTGCTTCCAGTTTTGTTTGTGTTTACTGATACAGGCTTAAAGCTTGCCTCTGTAACAGGTTTGAGGCAGGTTTTGAGGTTACAGGCTTGGGGAAAAAAGGCTTGAAGGCTTATTCTTTAGGCTTGCTTTTGTAAGTTTACAAGTTTGAAATAGGCTTGAATGTTTTAACAGGTTTGTGAGTTTGTTGTTTGAAGGCAGGTTAGCAGGCTTCAGGGCTTGTGTTATGCTTGCTTTGGTGTTTTACAGTTTTTTGATCCCTTTTTCTATGTGTTCCTGCCTCCTTTTGAACTGTTCTGGTACTCTTTGTTTTATATCTCTATATTCTAAGCCTGCCCAAAACTGTAAGCTTCTACTTCTCCCTCTTTCTCTCTCCACAGAAAAGTATATTTAATTACTTAAACTGTCCTTTTCTGAAAAGGTGTTGGTTGGGAAATGATGGAAATTTGAAATATTGCTTGCATCTTTGGCTTTCCTCTGCATATCTTCCAGATTTTCTGCCTTTGCTTTTTGCTAGCTTGTAGGCAGCTTTATTGACAGCTCTTGGACAGTTTTCGACAGCTTAGTTTGCCTTTGTGCATTGTGCAACTTGATTTTGGCATTTCAGTTTGGTTTTCCTCTTTGGTTGACAGTTTGAATTTATGCAGCTTTGTGCATTTTTTTTAATATGCTTCCTTGTATTAATTCATATGCTTGCAAACATATTTTCTTTCCCTCTTTATGAACCAAGAAGAGAGTCTTCTTACGATTTGCAGAGAGGACGAACAAACTGATTCCGACCAACACTTTTAATGATGAGTTTTAATTATTAACTGTCTGAAAATGCCCTCTTTTAATTTTAACTGTATTGACTTCTTCCTTTTTTGTCTTTGCAGATAAATATCAGTTGAGCAAAGGGGAACAACAGTAGAAGATGAAGACTTAGGATAGATTTATTTTCTCTTTCAATTGTTTGTAATAAACATTATTATAAATACTGTAAATAAATTTACTGTATTCAAATAACACTTGTAACAACAATTAAACGTGAATAAAAAATCTTTTGTCAGATAATTCTTTATTTCACTGTCTATTTAATTATTTAAGTTTCTTGAATTAAAATAACTTGAAGTACATCCCAATTATTCTAACTTAGAAAAAATAAATAATTAATAAACACCGTAGTCTTGCAACTTCGCATTAATCAATAATAAATCTGGCGTTCCAATTAACCATATGTATTGCACAGTCAAACAAAACAAATGTCCATACGCATTTCATTTCACTGATTAAACCAACACTTCAAACTCTCAATCAGAAGCCTCAACCCATATCCCAGATGTTTAGGTTTTTTGGGAGACAAACAGAAATCTGGAACAAACGTCAAAGCAGTGTGACAACTAATTAAGACATTGTGGATTCAAATTCTTCTGAGAATGCGCGTGCAAACCCTAATTCTTGATTTATTGTCAAAGAAGCGTCTGCTTGATCAAACCCTGAGCCAAACTCAATCAAACCCTAGCAATCTGCTTGAACTGATTCAAAAGTTAATGGAAACCCTAATTTTGTTTGACTGATAAGAAAAGTCTGTTTGACCGATTCTTGAGCCAATCTGAAAAATCAGGAAAAGCCCGAAGCTGTGATTTCTTGTAAAAAGAGGAGGGAAAATTTTGGGGTACAACAGTTGCCCCTGTTCAATCTTCTTGAACCTGTAGAGTTAGATTGGCAGGTTTGTCGTTCGCGACTCGAAGGTAAAAGGAGATTGGACACTAGAGTGCCCAAAAAATTTGCACTCGTCAAAGCGTAGTTGAGGGAATGGGCTTAAAGATGCCATTTGGAGATGGGCTTAAAGATGCCATCTGGAGATGTGACCGAATCTTGTCGGGGGATGGGCTTAGAGATGCCATCTGTAAATTGCTGGTAGGAGGATGGGCTTATAGATGCCATTTGGAGATGGGCTTAAAGATGCCATCTGGAGATGTGACAGAATCTTGTCGGGGGATGGGCTTAGAGATGCCATATGGAAATTGCTGGTAGGAGGATGGGCTTATAGATGCCATATGAAGGTGATTGTATCTTGTTGGAGATGGGCTTGTAGATGCCATCCAAGAATGTTTGTTGAACTGTATGTCGTTGGTGAGTGGGTGAGTATCAGAAAGGTGTCCCTGTTTGGAACATCTTTGAACTGGGGGTCTGAAAAGCAATAGACTGACATCCATGTTTGGAAGCATCCGTAAACTAATTTCAAAAGTCTTGGATCTGAACAAGCGATAGGTTAACGTCCGTATCTGGAGAACCCGTAAACTATTTTCAGAAGTCTTGAAGTTGAATAAGCAATAGATCAGCATCCATGTTGGGAAGCGTCCGTGAACTATTTTCAAAAGTTGAGTCTGAACAAGCGATAGATTAACATCCGTATTTGGAGAACTTGTAAACTGTTTTCAGAAGTCTTGAAGTTGAATAAGCAATAGATCAGCATCCATGTTGGGAAAAGTCCGTGAACTGTTTTCAAAAGTTGAGTCTGAACAAGCGATAGATTAACATCCGTATTTGGAGAATCTGTAAACTGTTTTCAGAAGTCTTGGAATCTGAACAAGTGATAGGTTAACATCCGTGTCTGGAGAACCCGTGAACTGTTTTCAGAAGTCTTGGAATCTGAACAAGCGATAGGTTAACATCCGTGTCTGGAGAACCCGTGAACTGTTTTCAGAAGTCTTGAAATCGAATAAGCAATAGATCAACATCCATGTTGGGAAGCGTCCGTAAACTGTTTTCAAAAGTATGAGCTTATCAATCTTATCCTGAAAAGGGTAAAATATTAGCTGAAACACAAAGTTATGTTGCATGAAATGTATGATGCAATACATATGTTATATCAATGTTTATGATATATGAATGTATTGAATGCGCATGTAAGCTGATGAGCTGTCTTGTTGAAGATAGATGAATCCTGGATAGCCAGAGATAATAGAATCTTGATTGCTATCGGGGAAAGTGAATCCTTGACTGCTGCAGGGGACTGCAAGAATCTTTTGATCGTTGAAAATGAAAAGTCATGGGACCACTGTTGGGGAATCAAGAGCTTGGGTTGTATGCCAATCTACTGGGGATTCCTGCCTTGAAGGGATCTTCACTGGAGAATATCTGAATATTCTGTGAGGAACTGAGAATGAAAGTCTTCATTCTGCTTGGGGAATAAGAATTCTGTGGGGAATAGCCATACTGTTGAAAAGTAGCTATCCTGTTGAAGAGTAAAACTCAGGATTCTGGAAAAAGCTTATTCCTGTCTGGAAGAAGTTCAGGTTTAGGTTGTATGCCACTTTGAGAATAAGAATCTTCATTCTGTTGGGGATATCAGGAGCTTGGGTGTATGCAAATCTACTGGGGTTTCAAGGATGAGAGTCTTCATTCTGTTAAGGGTCAGAAATTGGGAGTATACCAATCTTCTGAGGTTTCAAGGATGATAGTCTTCATTCTTGAGAGAAACAGATTTTTAGGAGCTTCATTTGTCCGTTATCTTGTTGGTGGTTGTAATTTCCAGCAGGTGATGAAGGAAATTTTGATAATGACCGCAACTTCCAGCAGGTGATGAAGGAAATTTTGAACGTTCTTGAATTCCAGCAAGTGATGTAGGAATTTGATGATTACTACTCCAAAAGATGAAGGAATCTTTGACGATTACTACTCCAAAAGATGAAGGAATCTTTGACTACTACTCCAAAAGATGAAGGAATCTTATTTGTCGATCAATCTGCATATGTTAAGAATGCTGTTGAAATGTAATTTTGTTTTGGAGAATAAATCCTTGACAAATGTTGGGGAAATAAACCCATGACTGCAGGTCTGCTTAGAGAGGTGATGAACTTCTCGAGGACACTTGAATTTCTTTTCAGAAAGATTTCGGAGAGGTTTCATCACTGCCCCTAGTATCAGATGCTTGTGATATTGCCAGGAAACTTGGACTGTTCGTAACCCTTAAGATTGACATTTGAATGCCCAAAGTGATGGTGAGGGAGACTTGCCCCAGGTTAATCTGTAATTGAGAGATTTGTTGAAATCTTGACTGGACTGCCCCAAGTTAACTGAACTTTGAAAGATTTGTTGAAATCTTGACTGGACTGCCCCAGGTTAACTGAACTTTGAAAGATGTGTTGAAACCTTGACTGGACTGCCCCAGGTTAACTGGATAGTGACATGTCATGCCCCCTTGTTGATAGGAGATTTGCAACGGAAGTGTCATCCTTTTTGAAGTGATTTTGTTCACTGAGAGGGCTTTCGTTCATCGGATATTCGTTGTGTGAATTTCTCCGCTGTCAAACAAATAGCCATATGCAAACAACGATATTCAAATAATGCAAAGTTTATGCTTGTCTCGAAGTTTTGAAAAATGCATTTTTAGCAAAAAACTTTTTATAAGACAAATTCAACACAAGATTTAGAGCAAAGCCTTACAGGAGTCAGGATACCTTTTGTAATAGTATGCTTTCGAACTAACCCATGCTTCAATTAGGACTTTTGAAGGGTTGTAACGTGGCTTGTTTCACGGTTTAAGAAACAAAGGATAAAGGCTCAAAGTATATTTGTACCCACCCGCTCTTCGTGATGTTCTTCAATCCTAAACTCAGTTAATTGTGCGTCGAACTCTATTCGAATTGTGAATGACTCCCTTTTTTTTTGGTGATGGTTCACACAAGTTGAATTTTGGAAGGCAGTCATCATCTCCCTTTTTTTGCAACATTTTTCATGTTGTTGAGGATTTGTAATGACCTCGTTCTTTTGATTTATTATTCCTAACTTTTGCCTGACTGTTCCTATTTTCGAGGTTACAGTCAGCGGGATGCCCCAGCTTTCTTAAGCCTCCTTTGTAGGTTTTGGCTCGGTGGGCTTTTCTCTTTTGAGAGGTAGACTGCCTATGTGATAGGGAACCATCACTGTCTTTTGATTCCAAAGGAATGTTTTTGATGTCGTTCGTTTGTATTACGAACTGAGAGTTTGCGACTTCGACGCGCATCTCTTTTTTTTGAATTAACTGAGAGACTACCCTGCCCCAGGTTTAAATCAAAGGTTTCAATTTGTGTTAAAACAAAAAACTTCTACTTCTTTGGCTCGAAGGGGTTGACTAGGGATTATCTTCCTTATAACTCCAGTGTTTAGGATTTGAAAGAAATGCCTGTACATCATCAACAAGGTCTGTTCAAAAGCATACTGTATGAGATTATGGTATTGTTTTGTCATCCTCCCTCTAAAGGCTTGTAGCTTTTGCAAGAGTTAAATGTCATAAAGAAAGTAGAAAGCACAGTTCAAGTATAGTGAAAACGAATGGATGAATTCAAGACAAACATATGCAATGCATTAATGAAACAGAGTTTGACATTAATAGATAATTGTTTGAATAACAAAAGGGTTACAACTTGAAAATTCAAAATGAACAAAAGTCTCCCAGTTTGAGCTTTGTCACTTCAAGTGGAGAACCTTTGGTAGAAGAATTCAGTCTGGCCATCTTGTGTGAATTCCAAAGCTCCTTCGTTAATCAGGTCTTGAACTTTGTTTTTCAATGCCCAACAGCCATCAGTATCATGCCCCGGGCTGTTGGAATGGTATGCACACCTTGCATCAGGATTGTACTTTAGGGAGGTTATGTTGGGATTCTTAGGAGGGTCCCTTAACGTCACCAGATTCAACCTCAACAGGTGTTGTAAAGCTTGAGACAGCGATACGTTGAGCTCGGTAAATTGCCTTCTGGGCTTACTCTGATTAACCCATTTTTCTTGGCGAGGTTGTTGTTGGACCCTTGAGGTAGTAGCAACTTGGAGAGGTCCATTCTTTACCAAGCCAAACCCTTGTCTTCTTGGAGGCTGATCAAAGATTAGACCACCAGCCTTGACCGTTTGCTTCATGTTATTTTATCTGCTTTGATGAAGCTGGTTGATCATGGCTCTCAGCTCTTCTTGTCTTCGGGCTAGGCCTTGGATAAGAGCCATCTGCCTCACCAGTTCCCCCTTCAATATAACTATCTCAATTTGTAGCTCCAACTGGCCATCTCTATCGTCCCTAGGATTTCCCACGATCATGCCCCTGGTAAGGAGCGCTTTGACCTCTTATTGTCCCTTGGATAGGTTCAAGAACATCTCTTGAAGTTGAGCATTTTGAGCCTGAATGCCCTTGAGAGTCTGCTCTAGAGCCATCTCTACTGAAATAAACAGTAGGAGAATAAGGAAACCTGAAAAGGAAAAACTGTTATGATGCAATGCATGATATGTAAATGCACGTTTTCAAGGATCTCTTGGGGTAAACACAAGAGAATGTTAGAGGTTGAACTTCGATCTTTGATTGGAGAACTTTGCATCGGTGGATGTCTTTCCACGAGAATCAGGCTCACCATGTCAAGTGGGTCATAGCCCCCGATTCAAGTTGTTGCACTTGATCTTTGACGGCGTTTGTTTAGAGGAGAAAACCTCTTACCCTTTGGTAGACGTCTGGTTCAACGTGACCCTGCATCAAAAGACCCTCGAGATCCTTGAAATGGTTATTGAAAATGCTATGGTATGATGTCATGATGTTATGTACATGTATGCAAAAGCAAGTAATTGTATATACAGGTAATCATATTCACACAAAGCAAACAAGTCCTTAGGTTTAAGCTTGCATGGGGTTCGTAGGTAAGTACCCTCTTGAAGTTAGTTGGCTCATCCTGTCCTAAAAATAGAAACCGGGTTCTAAGGAGCTCAATATCATTGGATTATTTTCTATGTTCATTGTTTTGGTTTAGCCACTTAACTGGCGACCAAAATATTCCAAGAAAATAACCCTCAATGAATGTAGTATCGAGTATCTACCAACTTCGGACTGCACCAAAGTCAGTCATCTCACTACCCCTAAAAAGGCCAAGATGGTCAAGTAAGGTTCTAAGAGTTCGTTAGTGCTTCATGACATCGCTCAGCGGCCCCGTATTCTCCTTGACTACTCAAGGGCTACCGGTACTCACAAATATGTCACACTAACATAGCTACTGCTTCAACCATGTCGGTATACCCCGCACAGTTCCCTCGCAGTTTATTGCTATTTACCTAAAAAGGTGCCCCCAAATCCGAGTGTAGGATTTACAACAAACCCAAACAAGGAACCCAAAAAGTAAAGCAATCAAAGCAATCAAAGCAAGTATGTAAAGGTGATCTAAAACCCTAAGGTAACCCCACTTTTAGAAATTTCCCCAGCAGAGTCGCCAGTTCTGTGATACGGTGGGAGAACTGACTTGAGGTTTTGCGTTTGTTTTCGCACTTGTTCGGTTTAGCAAGAGTCGCCACCGACTTTTATTTTATCCTAAGGAAAGGTCAAAAAGCACAGGAAAGACCTTTGAGATGTTTTCGTGGGTTCGGGGGGTAGATTATGAAAAGGGAAGGTGCTAGCACCCTTTTCATCCATGGTTATCCATGGGCTCTTAGTTACTTGTTTTAGATCACTTGCCTTTGCCTTTCAATTGTGTGAAATGGTGCTTTGTGTGTGTGGTTTTGAAAATGTTTTGAAAAAGATGCCTTGTCTAGGCAACCATTGTAACAATTCTTTACTCGAATGTTTTACAGAGGTGTTTGTCTTTTTGAAAAGATGTTTCAATGTTTTTTTTTATAGTATGTTTTGAAGTTGTGTTGTGATGTGTGTTTGAAAATAGGCAAGGATGTTTTGCAAGTTTGATCAAGTAACTAAGAGTTTTCTACCCTATTTTACTCAAAGATCTTTCTTATGCTTTTTAACCCTTTTAACAGTGTTGTTTCACCATTGAAATTTGGTGAACAACCTTGCGTTAGGATGTTAACGGGACGGGCGTGGGTCATCGTATAGACCATGAATGCAATAGTGTCAAGTATTTTGGCAATTTTCTTGAGGGACTATGATCATTTTGCTTAGGCAACAAGATAGTGTCATCGAGGGACTATGATCATTTTGTTCGTTTTTGCTTTGTTTTGCCAAAGTACTTGACATGCAAACATGGGCCATTTTGGAAGGAAACAAGCGGGATTACCCTAGGGGTGCAAGTGTGAATTGTGTATTTGATTTTCATGCATTTGTCTTTGTATTAGGTTATCTAGCGGTTGATTTTGAATCTTCGCATACAAACCCTAATTACTATACAGTATATAGAAAGCGATAAATTGCGGGAATTTAAAGTCTAAGCTATTACAAATAAGTATCCGGGGATGGGGGTACAAATGTTTATAAATGGGGATGAGTCTTGTCGGAATAGTAGTGTCCAAATATTATTTACAACCAAATCAAATCATTGCATTCTCCATGTAAAATATAGTAAAGTATAAGGATAAAAGAGAATCAAAAGTATTGTAAAATGCATATGATTATTTACAAGTGATAAAAGTGTTAACCTAATGTATTAAGTATTATTATTCATTTTTGTGTTTTTTTATTAATGATATAAACAAAAAGTTCTTAAAGAAAGAAATATTTAATCTTAAAAATTTCCATTTTTTAGGTATTTTGGTTAATGTTTTATATACAAGATCTAATTAAGCAAAAAAGTTTTAAAGAGAAAATTGTTTAAACTTAATAAAATCTAATATTTACATTTCAAGTGTGATAAAAAGTATTAGTAAGATTTTTACAAAAAAAGGAAATTAATGTATTATTTTTATTTAACAAAAATATTAGTTTAAGTTATATATAAAAAGTAAAGTGATAGAAAAAAATAGTATTAGTTTGGAATAAATAAAAAAAATAAAATAAAAAAAAAAGGTAAAAGGTTAAATGGGCTTGGTGTTATATTGTTTGGCCCAAACAAAAGTGCAAACAAAGTCAAAGAAGGGGGTGTGCGCCAGTTTTATGGGCTTAAGGGTTTTGATGGGGCAGGCCCAACCAGGTTTGATAATGTTTGTTAGGGTTGGAATTAGTTTGCTCAGAATAGGGTTTGTGTTGAACGGCGCCGCTCCCTTCCTTCTTCATCGTCCTCTTCATCCTTCTCGAACGCGAGCTTCTGATGCTCCTCCTCGCCTCAGCTGTCAGAGCACCACCGTCCATCTCCCTCTCTCCATGGTTGAGCAAGGCAGTGATGAGAAAAGGTAACGATTTATGTTTCTCCTTCATGCGTTCTTCGGATTTTTAGTCTTGCATGTTTTATTTTTGTATGTTCTGACCTTTATGTGTTACATTTGTGCTTGCTTGAGGTGTTAGAAAAAGGGAAAGAGGGACAATACCTTTGGAGAGGAGACGGAGGAGGACGGCGGCACGTCTCAGGTGGCCGGAGGCGGAGGGACACAGTGATGTGCTTGCTGGCCTTCCTGGTACTTGTATCTTTAACTTTGTTTGGTTTAGTGATGAGTGTTGCAATCTGAAAACCCTAGGATAGCTTCTTTTCCTCTTCTGATTGCTTGCCTCTTAACTTTTGCTTATCTGTGATGATTTTGATTCTGAGTATTTTTGCTTCTGAGATACTTTCACAATCTTCCTCTCTTTGGGCTTTGTTTCTTTTCAATGATGATAATATCTGAGAATGCTTTGATTTCTGTATGTTGCTTTTGATGATGTTGATGATGTTGCCTTATTTTGAGATGCTTTTGGCTTTGCTTTGAGTTTGGTACAGGCTTGGAGTAAGTTTGGCTATTTTGGCCCTGTGATGAACATGGTTCTGAGGGCTTTTGTTTTTGTTGTTTGGATATTTGGAATGGTTTGGATTGGAGGGTTGTTGGTACAGGTTTATTGTGCTTGGCTTAGGCTTGAAGCAGACTTGGCTTGAAGACAGTTTTAAGGCTTCAAGGCTTATGCTTCCAGTTTTGTTTGTGTTTACTGATACAGGCTTAAAGCTTGCCTCTGTAATAGGTTTGAGGCAGGTTTTGAGGTTACAGGCTTGGGGAAAAAAAGGCTTGAAGGCTTGTTCTTTAGGCTTGCTTTTGTAAGTTTACAAGTTTGAAATAGGCTTGAATGTTTTAACAAGTTTGTGAGTTTGTTGTTTGAAGGCAGGTTAGCAGGCTTCAGGGCTTGTATTATGCTTGCTTTGGTGTTTTACAGTTTTGTGATCCCTTTTTCTATGTGTTCCTGCCTCCTTTTGAACTGTTCTGGTACTCTTTGTTTTATATCTCTATATTCTAAGCCTGTCCAAAACTGTAAGCTTCTACTTCTCCCTCTTTCTCTCTCCACAGAAAAGTATATTTAATTACTTAAACTGTCCTTTTCTGAAAAGGTGCTGGTTGGGAAATGATGGAAATTTGAAATATTGCTTGCATCTTTGGCTTTCCTCTGCATATCTTCCAGATTTTCTGCCTTTGCTTTTTGCTAGCTTGTAGGCAGCTTTATTGACAGCTCTTGGACAGTTTTTGACAGCTTAGTTTGCCTTTGTGCATTGTGCAACTTGGTTTTGGCATTTCAGTTTGGTTTGCCTCTTTGGTTGACAGTTTGAATTTATGCAACTTTGTGCATTTTGTTTAATATGATGCCTTGTATTAATTCATATGCTTGCAAACATATTTTCTTTCCCTCTTTATGAACCAAGAAGAGAGTCTTCTTGCGATTTGCAGAGAGGACGAACAAACTGATTCCGGCCAACACTTTTAATGATGAGTTTTAATTATTAACTGTCTGAAAATGCCCTCTTTTAATTTTAACTGTATTGACTTCTTCCTTTTTTGTCTTTGCAGATAAATATCAGTTGAGCAAAGGGGAACATCAGTAGAAGATGAAGACTTAGGATAGATTTATTTTCTCTTTCAATTGTTTGTAATAAACATTATTATAAATACTGTAAATAAATTTACTGCATTCAAATAACACTTGTAACAACAATTAAAAGTGAATAAAAAATATTTTGTCAGATAATTCTTTATTTCACTGTCTATTTAATTATTTAAGTTTCTTGAATTAAAATAACTGGAAGTACATCCCAATTATTCTAACTTAGATAAAATAAATAATTAATAAACACCGTAGTGTTGCAACTTCGCATTAATCAATAATAAATCTGGCGTTCCAATTAACCATATGTATTGCACAGTCAAACAAAACAAATGTCCATACGCCTTTCATTTCACTGATTAAACCAACACTTCAAACTCTCAATCAGAAGCCTCAACCCATATCCCAGATGTTTAGGTTTTTTGGGAGACAAACAGAAATCTGGAACAAACGTCAAAGCAGTGTGACAGCTAATTAAGACATTGTGGATTCAAATTCTTCTGAGAATGCGTGTGCAAACCCTAATTCTTGATTTATTGTCAAAGAAGCGTCTGCTTGATCAAACCCTGAGCCAAACTCAACCAAACCCTAGCAATCTGCTTGAACTGATTCAAAAGTTAATGGAAACCCTAATTTTGTTTGACTGATAAGAAAAGTCTGTTTGACCGATTCTTGAGCCAATCTGAAAAATCAGGAAAAGCCCGAAGCTGTGATTTCTTGTAAAAAGAGGAGGGCAAATTTTGGGGTACAACACATGGGTGCCATGACCTATAAAACAGAACAAAAATGAATCCCTCCTGTCTTTGAAATAGGTTAGTCCAATGCAAGATGCATGCAATGTCATGATGTCATGATGTCATGATAGAAAACACACCACAAGTATTCACAAATAGCAAACATGGTAAAGGCACACGAGTCACACAGAGAGCCCTTAGATTTCAGGCTGGCAAGGAGCTTAGGCACTACCCTCTTTCAGTGTAGTTGGTTTAAACCTGTCCTAAAAATAGTAACCGGGTTCTAGAGGATCTCAATATCACTGACTACCCTCGATCGATCATAATTCCAGTTTAGCAACCTTTTCTTGCGGCCAGAATCATCGCGAGAGTTTAGTCTCAATGAGTGTAGCATACTGCTACTATTCTATGGCCAAGTTGGTCAATTTAAAGGTTCTAAGGTCAGTTGGTGCTTAATGATCCCTTAGCAGACCCATATTCTCCTCGTTGTGCCACAAGGGATATTGGTACATACTAAAGTGTCACACCAACATAGCTACTGCTTCAACCGTATTGGGCTATTTCGTACAGTTCCCTCACAGTTTATTGCTACTTACCTAAAGGGTATTCCCCAGATCCGGGTTAGGATCTATAGTAACTCTGATACAAGCCCACAAAAGTAAAGCATACAAGTCAATCAATTGAAAACATTATGAACTATTTCTAAGGTACACCCCACTTATTAGATATCCCCAGCAGAGTCCCCAGTTCTGTGATACGGTGGGAAAGAACTGACTGTTTTTTGGAATGCTGGTTTGCGTTTTGTGTTTGTGTTTGAAAAATGTCGCGGTAAGAAAGAGTCGCCACCGTCTTTTATTTTATCCAACAAGGAAAGGAAAAAAGCATAGAAAAATTCCTTTTTAGAGATATTTCTCAGGTTCGGGGGGTAGATTATAGAAAGGGAAGGTATTAGCACTCTTTCTATCCGTGGTTATCCACGGGCTCTTAGGTACTTGCTCAATTGTTTTCAAAATTGTTTTCTTTGTGCTTATGGGTTTGAAAAAGTTTTTGTTTGAAACTTCGATTTAACTCTTGCTTCTGTCCTCAAGAGTGTAGTGAAGTGTTTTTGAAAACTTTGTTCGAAAAGGAGTGTAAGTGTGAAAAGTTTTGTTTTTGAAAGAGCAAGTATCTAAGAACCATCTACCTACTCGAAAAAGGAATCGTTCTATGCTATCTTCCTTTAGACAATGCTATCCTACTATTGATGAGTAGGTAGCACCGTCGTTGGAGTTTTGAGGGTCAATTCGAAAGGGACTTACGGTCACTAAAGCAATGTTAGGACACCTTAGCGGTAACCCTAATATATTGATCATCTGTTTTGAGGCAACAATATCCGATGCAACCGTTTCGAGGCGACTATGATCTTTGGACAAGAGGACGACCTCTAAAACAACCTATACTCAATGACCGCGTACGAAGGCAACCAAGTGGGGTGTACCCTAAGAGTGCGCATGTGCGGGTGTGTTATTTTCAGTTAATTTTATCATTGTACATGTTAATGGTGATCTAAGTTGATTTTAGGTTAGAACGTTCAGTCTTGTCATGCATCCCTATTATCAAACATCTAACAATTATATTTTGCGGAAAATAAATTGCGGAAATTAAATTACAACCCTTTGAAATTTAAATGCGGAAAAATAAATAAAGCGATAAAGATAATTAAATGGTCCTATTAGCTATTATAAACCGGGAACAAGTACAATATTGAATAAATAGATCGCGTGCGGGAAATTAAACCGGGTGCAAGTTTAGGGTTTTGACCCTTTGTTATTTAAAGAAAAGATTTTTTTGTTGTTTTTGAATTAAGAAAGAAATTACCTAAGTTAATTATTAAATTAATAAACAAATTAATTAATTAATGAAAATAAATTATTTTTGGATTTTTTGTATTTAAAGAAAGAAAATAAAATTAATTAATGTTAGCAAAAACCTAATAAATCTAGTTAATTTTAATTATTTACAAAAATATATTAAAGTTATTTCTACTTAAAGCCTAAATTAATTAAATTAGTGTTTATTAATAAAAAATTAAAATTTGATTTTATAAAGAAAATATTTTTGTGGTTTTAATTTTATAAAGGAAAAAAAATTTGATTGGTTAGAAAATAATAAAAATGATTAAATCAAATAATTAAAATAAACAAATAAATAATAGGAAGAGAGAAAGGGTATGGGCCTGAAAAGGGAGGTTTGAGAAGCAAGTTGAAGCCCATTTGCATCTGGCCTCGCTTAACCTTTTTTTGATTCCCTGTGCGCACTTGGACTTGACTCCATGGTGGACTCTCAGCCTGGATCATCAGATTTGGCCTTGGGCCATCTGGCACTTTGATATGTGAAGGCATATGGTGAGATGCACTCTTGGACTACACATGGGATTACCTGAAGAAAAAATATATTGAGAAATTTGGAGGACCTGGAATTCGAACCCATGTCCTGTACGTGACTGTCAGCTCCCTTTACCACTAGGCCATTTCTTCAATTGTTAATATGTTAAACAATAAAGATAATATGCTAAAGCAATGTTTATTGGTCAGAAATAAAAAAAAACACGCGCGATTTGAACACGCGAATGGAAGAACGACACACCATCGTCCATGTCATTGGACCGTGGCTAAAACTAACCAAACTATACCAACGGACAACAGTCCGTAGCTATAAGCCAAGCTATCTCCAAAAATTGCTACGAGCCACAAAAATGCTTTCCATGGGCATGGTCATGCTCGTCTTGATCTCCTGGTTCTAACCACGCCCTTCTTGATGGCCAATTTTTCCTGGAATGAAAACACCCAAAACTATCCACGAAACCCTAACTATGGTACTTTGTAGTATGAGTCAGGTAAACAAAATCAAGTAATGCTAAAAGCTTTGAAATGTCATGAGGGTCACGAATATATCAATGATTTGTCCATATGATGCAAGAATAGAGAGCTATGATTTCCAATACAGGGCTAAAATCGTGATACTTACAGCGTGTTTGGGCGTGTATGGGAGCTTGTTTTTGATTGGTTTCAGCTCAGTGAACCTCCAGGAATCGATTGAGATCGCTTTGGGCCTCTTAAAACCTCTCTTGCTATGATTTCGAATTCTAACTTTTTCACCACTTTTTCAAGTTTTGTTTTGCTTGTTCTTGTAGCTTCTAACCCTATTTTTCGTGCCTTTGCCTTCCTTTTGTAATGTATATTGCATTAGGGTAACCAACATGGCTTGAATCTTCCACATCAATGCATTGCATATTTGATTTGATTCACCATTACCAACTTGCCAAATTTGCCAACTTTTCAATCTTTTTGCACATGGTAAGGTGAGATTCGAGTTTGATTAGATTAATGATGATGATCTCAACCTGAAATAGCCAAAAAGATCTCAAGTAATCAATATTTGGATTTTATTTGATTTAATTTGATTTAAAATGAAATAATTCAATAAAAAATCAAATAAAATAATAAAAAAGAAATATGATCTCAAGGCTGAAGCTAGGACACGTGCGCAATGGGTCAAGTTAAAATCAAGTGGAAAAGAATGGGCCCATTTGACAAAATTTGATGTTTTGGGGATAGTTGACTTTTGGCAATTTTCCAAAAATGCCAAACTTCAACAATGCATAACTTCTTAAATTTTGAACTTTTGGAGGTGTTCTTTGACTTTTTAGAAAGCTTGAGGTGTACTATAACCAACCCTTTTGGTCTCATATCATTTTGATATTCCATGCTCAAGTTATAAGCTTGGACAAAAAAGGTGTTTTTGTTGACTTTCAAAAATGACCTATAATGTCCAAATTTATAACTTCTTGTGAGTGCATTTTCTGATCTTGGGGTATGAAGATGGATTGTAGGAAATTGCATCCTCTTTAAAATTAGCTTTGGATGGGTCATTTCTCATAAAGTATGAGAAAGTTCTGCTTGGTCAAAGTTGAGTTGACTTTTCATGCAAAACCCTAATTTAGCAACTTTTGAGTCTTGATGAATTTTGAGCAATCCTTGATGAATCATGATCAACCCTTGATTAAATGATGAAATATCCTTCAAAATGAGAATATTGACAAAAAATATTGAAGTTTGAGTGTTTGTAGGCCACAGTTGACTTTTGCCCTAGCACAGTCGATTTTTGGACCCCTTGAGCAATTGACTGAGCAAATTTCCTCTGCAAGGCTTGAAATTTGACATGGATGACCTTGAGAACATATTAGGACATTGGGGAGCATTTGAGGTAATTTGGATTCAAATATCTTGATGCAACATAAAACCCTAATTTGGGGAAGACTACCTTAGGAGATAACTTGACTGTCTAACTCTTGAGCCATCTTGAGCCACTTGGAGATTTTTCTTGCAATGTTTTGAGAAATATGAGAGGGAAAATTTTTGGGTACAACAATTTGGAATTGGCACAAGGGAAAAACGGTCAATTGCACACTGAAAATTCAAACTTTGACTTTTGGATCAAAATCAAGTTTCAAGAATCATATTTCATCAAGACATGTTGGAATATGAAGTTTGTTTCATCAAGAAAATCAAAAGTCAAAATTAATTTGGAAATGTCAAAATTCTAAATACTTAGAAATTTTTCTAAGTGTTTAGGAAATATGATAAGTTCATAACTTCTGGCCAGATTTTCACCATGATGCAAGTTGATTCTGGAAGAACTTCTAACACAAGAGTTGTAGATCTCAATGAGATCTAAAACATTGTAGAACAAAACTTCTTCTAGAAATGTTGGGATTTCTAGTTATAAATCTTTGAAGACACGTCCATGAAACTGAAACACTCAGTAAGTCTGAGAAGGTCTGTAAAGCTTGTTACAAGTTCTCTGAAAAGTCTGAGAACTCCTTCAGAACATGCTGGAGCAGGGAGATTCAAAGATCAGAAGTTGGATATTTGTTCTAAGTTACATTGATGTTGAACTTCTGATCCAGAGTAAGCAATGATACATAATCTCATATTGCAGGTTTCTGTTTTGACAAATCTCATCATCATTTAATGCTCACACCCACTTTTGAGTCTTTATCCAAAGGATTTCCCTACGTGTGGCATAGAAGTACCATTGTTGTCCTTGAAAAATAAACTTTTGTACAAGTTTATGCTGGGCCCATGCTTTGCTTTTGCTTCTGAGGGAACTTTTCCATAACTTATGCTTACAAATTCAGATTAAGCGCGACTAAAGCTGCTAACCACCTTACTTTGTGCCTTGAACCATAGTTGTTTAAACTTGCTTCAAGAACAAGTCAGCGCCCTAGCATATGATGGCTGTACTCTTGCCTTCTCAAAGCTACTAAATCCTTTCCTATAAATTGAACTTCGTTTGCAACTGTAAAGAGGTCGAGAATTTAAGAAAAAGCCTTGAAACTTTGCTGAAATTTCAAAGAACTTGAAACTGTAAACACAAAATACAAAACCTGCTAATTTCTAGTTTTTGCATCCAAACTCTAACCTTCCTTGTGCATTTCCCAACCAAATCACCCACACAACTTCTGATATACATTTAGAAGCCTTCCCAACTTCTGTTTTCAGTATGTAACACAATCTTCATCAATCTCCACCTCAAAAATTTTAACATTGTTTCTTGGTTGTTCCAGAACATTTCAGCCATCCACAACTCAAGTTAAGGTTTGCTTCAGCTTTCTGAGAATTTGGGGAAACTGCCCAGAAGTTTTCAGCAGTCTGAACTAGGCTCTAGCACATAGATTATTTTCCAGCAGCAAGGTAAGTTTCTTCTTACTTTTATCTCATTACTTAGACATTGATATGCTTGCATGCTCAAAATACAATGTAGACATCATGACTCTGATTATGTACATATTCATAGATTTCATGTATTTTTGCCTAAGTAGAGAGAATTTCAGTTCAGAACTTCTTGAGGTAATTAAGGATTCAAAATCAGGATTAGCAAAATTCATGCTTGCTGCTGATTTTTAATTCTGATATTTTATATTTCTGAAACCATGATGAAACCTGCCATAACTACTATGTATGCATTTTCTGTTTCGTTGAGAAATGGCTAAGTTGCAGATGCTCTAACTGGCGTGGAGAAGGAGATTCATCATCAGAACTTACTTTGTAATATATGTTTATGTTTTTGCTTCTAATACCGGATGTATAGCCACCCCAGCGGTAGAGAGCGTGTGCATAAAACATTAGTGTTAAGTGTCCTGAGTTCTAACCCCAGAAACACCCTGTGATACGGTGGCAGAACTGACTGTTAATATTGGTTTGTGTTTTTTGTTTGCAAATGTCGCCACCGAATTTTCTTTTATCCAACAAAGGAAAGGGTGAAAAGAACAAAAAAAGACCTTTTTTCAAGATTTTCTGAGTAAGGGGTAGATTATGGAAAGGGAAGGTATTAGAACCCTTTCCATCCGTAGTTTTCCACGAGCTCTTAGGTACTTGCTCATTTTTGAAAATTGTTTGTGTGTTTGTGGTTTTGAAAGTTTTTTGTTTGCTTTATGGTAACTCTTGTATCAGTCCTCAAGAGTGTGATAAAGCGTTTTTTTGAAAAGTATTTTGAAAAGTGTGTAAGTGTGAAAGTTTGTTTTTTGAGCAAGTACTTAAAAGTCATCTACCTACTCGAAAAAAGACGTTATTTTCCTCTTATCCTTTAGACAACGCTATCCTACTATTAGTGAGTAGGTAGCCCTATTGTTGGATGTAGAGGGACTATCGAAAGGGACGTGCAGTCATTGAAGCAATGGTTAGGAAACCTTAGTAGTTACCCTAGAGTCCTAAAGATCTTTCTGAGGCAACATTCGAATTGGTCATTTTTGATCTTTTGAGACTAGATGGAAACCACTAAAACTCCCTATACTTCATGACCATTTACTGAAGGCAAACAGAATGGGAGATACCCTAGGGGTGAGCATGTGCAAGTGTATTGAGATTCAGTTCATTTATCTTGCACATTTAGGGTTATCTAATCGTTTTAATTTTCAGCCTTTCTCCATACAAGCCTATTTACTAACAGTAATATAGTAAAATAATAAAGCAATAAATGCGCGAAAAATAAAATGCAAAAAAATAAATCCTAAGTTATTACACGGCTTTGGGAAGGATACATTTTAAAAACTTTGGGGATAGAAAAAAAATAGTAAATAAACCCTAAGTTAAAAGCTATTACAAACTGTGTACAGATACAATAATTGAAAAGAATAATAAAGGGTAGAATAATAAAACGGGAACAAGTTGAGAAACCTAAAAAATCTAATTGACTTAGAAAAATATTTTTGGTATTTTATATGAAAAATATTTGAGATTTAACCTAATTTCTAATTAATTTTAAATTAAAAAAAAACAAGTTAAAATCAATTAAATTAAATTAATTTGCAAGAATTAATTTTAATTATATAAAAAAAACTAAGTATATTTTTTTGTGATTTTTGTTGATTTTATGATTAAAATAAAAATGAATTTAAAAAAAACATAAACTAATTAAAAGTAAAATAAAGTAAATTAAAAAAATGAAATGGGCCTGATAGTAGGAAGCAACTGGGGGGGTGTTTGGAAATTTACTAGGCCCAAGTTGCGCTGGCTCAGCTTCCTGTGTGGAATCTAGTGTTGCTGACCCATGGAACCTTCAGTGGGGGTACCAAATCTGGAGCATTTGAACTAGATATGATGATATCTCATGGCATTGTGATGAGGGCACACGGTAGGTGCGCTGGGGTCTAAAGCATTGGATCTATATGAAACAAATAAGAGAAAATTAAATTTCGCAAAAGGGTTGGATCGAACCGATCCCCCTTTGGACTAACGCCTTATCATGCCTCGCCTTGCCAACTGAGCTGCATGTTTCAACTGTTAACTAAATACAAAGAAACATATATAAATTAAAACTGATATATGTCCCAGAGAGGCGCCGGAGCCCTAGCTCCGGTCGTCTTCTCTGGTTGTCTCCTTCCTGTAAACCTGTAAAATAGACATAATTAAAGATCCATGGGGACCTTACCGCCCTAATTCAGGGCCTACAATCTCAATGGAAACATTTTCATGGCCTAAAAGTGTCTGGTTTGGGTGCTATTATGAAAACAATAACGACCAGAGCAAATATGGCATATCCTGATTCATAATGCATGGGACCTATGCAAGAGTTCCAACATGTACTAATTAACCTCGGCAACATGTTAGTGATGTTAATACAATTTAAAACAACACAAAACAACAAATATGAATTTTGAAAAAGATGTTCAACCGGTCATGCCATGCTATGCAGATTTACGTGCGCCAGGACATCAAAACCATCCCAAACTTACTCAATATCTTTGCTGGGAATGAATGGAGTGGAGATCTTGCCGTGGGAGAGCTTGAGATAAGGGTTTTGGAACTCTAGGGTTCTTGATGAATTTTTTCGAGATTTTTGACATTTTGAGAGGCTAGTGTTTCGTTTTTTTTCTTGGTCTAAATTATGGAGAAATATATAGTGTGTTTTTAGGTCAAATCAAATGGACTTGGATCTTTGTACAAAAGATTTGATTTGATTTTAAATATTTTTCATTATTAATGAATTAAATAAAAAGTAATTGAAATAATTAAAACAAAACACATCCAAAGGGTGTAAGAATCATATTTGAGGTGTAATACACGTGTGGACTCTCAATCCATGGCCCACAAGTCAAAAACATCAAAATTGCTCAACTTGAAATTCATGCATTTCACCAAAATTTCCCAACTTTCTATAGTCATAACTTGCTCAATTTTCATCTTTTGAGGGTCATATTAGACTTTTTGGAAAGCCCGGGATGTCCTCTACAATCTCTATGTTTACCATTTTTGCATTTGAAGGGTTTATCTTAATGTAAATGGTCTTTGAAAAAAGTGTCTTTTGTTGACTTTCTGAAAATGACCTGTAATCTATGAGCTTGTATCTTTCAAATGGTGCATTTCTTGATCTTGAGGGAAAAATAGAAGTTATAGGGAATTGGATTCTCTTCAGAATGAGATTTGGTTTTGGAAAAATGGATGAAGTATATAAAATTTATGCCTAGTCAAAGTTCAGTTGACTTTTCCTATAGAAACCCTAATTTAACATTTCTTTACTTTTGATAGATTAGGAGAATTTCTTGAGGAGTCATGATCAAGCCTTGATCAAATGATGAATATCACTTCGAAATATTGATGTTGACCAAAAATATTGAAGTTTGACTGTATTTGGGTCACAATTGACTTTTCACCTAGCACAATTGATTTTTAGGCATTTGAGCAGTTGACTGAGCAAACTTGTTGTGCAAGACATGAAACTTGGCTTGGATAATCTAGAGGACATATTAGGACAATGGAGACCATTTGGGATCCTTTGAACTTAACCATCTTGATGAGGAGTGAAACCCTAGTTTGAGGCTCATTGTCTTAGGAGGGGGATTTGTCTGGTCAATCCTTAGTCAATTTGAGCAATTGAGGACCTCTAGGAGTATGTTTTGTGTGAAAATGGGAGGGAGAATTTTGGGGTACAACAGCTGCTCCTATTCAATCTTCTTAAACCTAAGGATTTAGATTGGCTTGTCCGCCTTTCGTGATCTGAGGGTGAAAGATGATTGAACACTAGAGTGCCTAGAAATTTAAACTCGCATGAAATAATACTGATGGTTGATGACATTGAGAATGGGCTTACAGATGCCATCCATAGAAGGTGATGGAGAGTCGTCAGAGATGGGCTTAAAGATGACATCTAAAACAATGATGATTTCGTGAGATATTCCTTCATGGGAGTTCCTATTCCCGTTGCTAAGGAGGACTTCGCTGAGGAATGTTGGTATTTGTTCGGGAATAGAGTCTAGGAGCTTTAGTTTGTCCATTACTCTACTGGGGAGTCATCTCTTGATTGAAGAGACGGAAATGAACTGCTATCTGGTCAGGATCCAGGCTTCATAGTGACTTGTTGAAGATGATAAGGCTGACTGCTATCTGGTCGTATTCCAGGCTTCACAGCGACTTACTGGGGAAATGAGATTAAACTCTTATCCGGTCAGGATCCGGACTTCATAGTGTCTTGAATTGTTGATTGACTATTATCCGGTAAGTTTCCGGGCTTCATAGCTTCTTTAACTGGAATGGAAATCTTAGTATCGATTTGAATGAACCAGAGAAAGGTCTCAAGTTGTCTTCAACTGGGGTAGAAATCTTAGCATCGATTTGACTAAACCCGAGAAAGGCCTTGAATTAACTTTGACTGACATAGTAATTAGGAGGATCTTAGTAGCGATTCAACTGACCCAAACGAAAGTCTTTGTACATCTTCCACTGGCATAGTAATCAGAGAGATCTTAGTGTCGACCTATCTGACCCAGGGAAAAACTTAGGTTAACTTTAACTGGCATAGTAATCAGTAGAATATTAATAGCAATTTGATTGACCCAGACGAAAGTCTTGGAGTCTCTTCTACCGGCATAGTGATCAGAGAGATCTTGGGTTAACTTTGACTGACATAGTAATTAGGAGAACCTTAGTAGCGATTCAACTGACCCAGACGAAAGTCTTGGAACCTCTTCCACCAACATAGTGAGCGGAGAGATATTTGGTTAACTTTGACTGGCATAGTAATCAGGAGAATCTTAGTAGCGATTCAACTGACCCAGACGAAAGTCTTGGAACCTCTTCCACCGGCATAGTGAGCGGAGAGATCTTGTGTAACTTTGATTGGCATAATAATCAGGATAATATTAGTAGCGATTCAATTGACCCAGGCAAAAGTATTGGAGTCTCTTCTACTGGCATAGTGAGTAGAGAGATCTTGGGTTAACTTTGACTAGCATAGTAATCAGGAGAATCTTAGTAGCGATTCAACTGACCCAGACGAAAGTCTTGGAACCTCTTCCACCGGCATAGTGAGCGGAGAGATCTTCGATTATCTTTCTAAGGAAAATCCTGGAATAGTCCTTGGTTAGACGTAGCTTGCTGATTTGGTCTTTTCCCTGAAAGGTAAAGAGTTAGTCGTATGCAATGTCATCATGTATTAAATACAATGGGATGATTTTCTCAAAATAAATGAGATTGTATCGTATGCAATATGTATGCGCATGCCATGATGTATGAACATGGGATGTGTGATACGGAGGGAGAACTGACTTGAGGTTTTGCGTTTGTGTTTGCAAATGTTGCAGTTTAGCAAGAGTTGCCACAGACTTTTCTTTTATCCAATAAGGAAAGGTGAAAAAGCACAGGAAAGACCTTTAGAGATGTTTTCTTGAGTTCGGGGGGTAGATTATAAAAAGGGAAGGTATTAACACCCTTTTCATCCATGGTTTTCCATGGGCTCTTAATTACTTACTAGATCACTTGCTTTTGTTTGAAAAATTAAGCTTTTGTGTGGTTTTGAAAGTATTTTGAAAAAGGTGCCATCGTTTAGGCAAACTTTGCAATGATTCCCGTTCATAAGAATGTATGCAAAGTGTTGAGCTTTTGAAAATATTTCAAGTTCAGAAAGATGTTTGGAAAGTGTATGTGATTGTTTTGAAAATAGCAAGGATGCTTCTTTTTGAAATTGAGCAAGTAACTAAAAATAATCTACCTACTCAAAAGGTCTTAGATGTGTTTTTCCTCCTCCTTTAGACGTTGCTATCTTACCATTGATTTGGTAAGAAGCCCCATCGTTGGATGTGAAGGGACAAGCATGGGTCATCGTATGACCATGATAGCAATGTTGTGAGATGACTTAGCACTTTTTTGTAGGGACTAAGATCATTTTGAAAGGCAACTTTGATAGCGTCATCGAGGGACTATGATCTTTTTTCGATTTGTTTGTGCTAAGACCTCCCACATGCATAACATGGCCATTTTTATAAGGCAACAAGTGGAGTTACCCTAGGGGTGTAAGTGTGCGAGTGTGTTTGATTACATGCATAATTTATCTCGATTAGGGTGATCTATTTATCAATTTTATATCTTGTCATACACACCCTAATTACTAGCATATATTGAAAGCAATAACAGTGTAAAAATGTAAAGTCCTACGCTATTACAACATTTAGGGGGATGGGGGTACATATTTATGAATGGGGATTGCAAGTTAAAATTCTAAGTTACCATTACCACCATATCTAAGCAGATAAGAATATACAGAAAATGTAAAATGTTTGTCTGTTTAAAAAAGAAGAAAAATAACCTTTGTTTAAGAAAATATTTTTTGTCTTTTATGTTAAAAGAAAATTTAACATGCAAATATAAAATCTTTTTGGTGTTTTTTGATTAATAATAATAAATAATATGATTGCAAAATAATAAAGCAAAAAAACGAAGGAAACATAATCAGCGTAAAATGCTAAAATAGAAGAGGTCAGAAGTTCTGACTCTGACGTGGCTGCACAAACCGAAACAGGTTAGCAAAAATATGGAACTTCAGAAGTTCTGGATCTTCTGAGAACTCAGAAGTTTTCAGAAGTTCTGACGCAACTGTCAGAACTTTGCCTCTCTCTATGCCAGTTAGAACATCTGCAGCTTAGTCATTTACAAGACAGAAGTTGCATGCATAATAGTTATGACAAATTTCATGAATATCAGAAGCATGAATCAAAAGTAACATGTATTTTCTAATTCTAATTCTGAGTCCTATTTTCTTTATGAAGATCTGGACTGAGACTTCCTCTACTTAGGCAGGAAAATGCATGAATTTTCATAATATGTACATCATCAGGATCAGAATATCTACATTATGCTGAATGTGAAAAATCTGACAATGCTTAATCCATTATGAGGAGAGTCAGCAGGAAACTTACCTTGCAGTTGGAAACGGATTCTGTGAACTGGAGGGTGTTTCTGAATTCTGGTGATGTTCTGAGTAGCTTCTTCATGTACTCAGCATGATGGGAATTGGTAAATTCTGGAACAATCCAAAGGGTGAAGTTCTGATCCTTTTGAAATGGATTTTGGAGGAGAACGTGTTACTGTTTGATTATAGAGTTTGGGATAGCTTTAATCAAGAACACTTGAGGAAGGATGGAGTTTGAATATAAGGAATCAATGCTAAAATTTTGGTATTTTGTGTTTATAGTTTCCTGGGTTCTTGAAATTTTTTCAGTAGTTCAAAGCTTTCTTCCTTAATTCTCTTGTCTCTTTCACAAATTTTCTTCTTCTTTCAACTTCTGGACCCTTTCTCAGTGGCCTAATGGTGTTCTATTTATAGGCAAAGTTTTGCAGTTGGGCGGTCAAGTGGCACCAATATCATGTGCTAGATGCTGACTTACTCTTGAAGTAAGCTTAAACAAGTGGGGGTTCAATGCATTCAAGTTGGATGGTTAACAGCGTCTCAGCTGGATTTGGCAACGTGAATTAATGAAAAGTAGAGACAACGCGTGTGTCTAGCATACTTTTGCACATAAATTTGTCTTCCTAAGACAGTAGGGGTACACGTGGGGAAAATCCCTTGAATACAAACTCAGAGGAGGTTGTGAGCATTAAATGAGTTCCCATGTGAAACTTTGGATCCTTGCTTGACTCTGGATTAGAAGTTCTACTTCAGCATAGCATCTCATCTTTTGATCCTCTTATCTTCTGACTCTAGCATGTTCTGAAGGATCCTTCAGAACTTCCAATAGACCTACAACACGCGTTGTTACCTTCTTTGTTTTAACCTTGCAAACTCTGACTGAATCCTTGTGAACTCTGGTCCAGAAGTTCTGACCAAACTTCTGTCTTGAGAAATATCTAGAATCCGCTGAGTATGAATACTGGCTCAGAAGTTTTGAAATTGTTATATTTCTTAAATACTTCCAGAATCCGCTGAGTATGAATACTGGCTCAGAAGTTCTGAAATTGTTATATTTATTAAATACTTAGAAAAATTTCTAAGTTTTTTAGAATTTGATTCTTCCAAAATGAAATTTGACTTTTTTGAAACTCTTGATGGAGTAAACTTCATATTTCAACATGTCTTGAGGAGATATGATTTTTTGAGATTTGATTTTTACCCAAAAGTCAAAGTCAGACTTCTTAGTGTGTAAATGACCATTTTGCGTTTGTGAATGGTCTGTCTGGAAAAATTGATAATTCAAGGCTTGGAGATTCGATGAAAGCAAACTTGAGGATCCAGGGTGATTCTTTGAGAAATGAGAGGGCAAATTTTGGGGTGCAGCAGCTGCCCTTGTTCAAACTTCTTGAACCAAAAGAGTTAGATTGGCGGATCTGCCATTCGTGACTTGAAGGTGAAAGATGATTGAACACTAGAGTGCCCAGAAATTTGCACTCGAAGATGGATGATGAATGGGCTTATAGATGCCATTTGGAGGAATGTTGGTAAATGCTGGAGAAAGTGTCAACATAAATCTTTTGTTGATTTATACTAAACTTGACGTTTCACCTGGGAGAAAGGGGGTTAGTGAAATGCAAATGCTTGCATGATGTTCACCAGATGTGGTATCATGATAAATGCATATGGTATGTACATGTTATGATGTATGAATGTGAAATGCGTTTTTTTGTCCAGGAAAATAAATCCCTGACTGCCGCTGAGGAAATCCAGGGAGGTTGAATCCCTGATTGCCTGTTGGAAATGAAGAATATGCATATCTTCAAATTTTGTTGAAAAATGTTTTTTTTCCTGGGGAATATCGCTCAGATGTCAGTTGTTATCTGGTCGGATCTAGGCTTCACAGTTGTTGGGGATAAAGTAGTCGGCTTCCATCCGGTCGGATCCAGGCTTCGTGGCAACTTACTGGAAGAGGAGATGAATTAACTGTTATCTGGTCGGATCCAGGCTTTGCAGGAAATTCCTTGAAATTGAATAGTTATTTGGCCGGGTCCAAGTTTTACTACAACTTGCTGGGGATGTGAAGATTTACTGTTATCTGGTCGGATCCAGGCTTCACAGTAACTTACTGGAGGAAAGGATGGATTAACTATTATCTGGTCGGGTCCAGGCTTCATAGAAAACTCTTTGAAAACTTGTTATCTGGTTGGGTCCAGGCTTTGTAGATTTCTTTGAGATGAAGTTAATTGTTATCTGGTCGGGTCCATGCTTCACAATAAACTGGTTGAAAACTGTTTTCTGGTCGGGTCCAGGCTTTGCAGATTTCTTTGAGATGAAGTTAATTGTTATCTGGTCGGGTCCAGGCTTCATAATAAATTGGTTGAAAACTGTTTTCTTGTCGGGTCCAGGCTTTGCAGATTTCTTTAAGATGAAGTTAATTATTATCTGGTCGAGTCCAGGCTTCACAATAAACTGGTTGAAAACTGTTTTCTGGTCGGGTCCAGGATTTTCAGATTTCTTTGAGATGAAGTTAATTGTTATCTGGTCGGGTCCAGGCTTCATAATAAACTGCTTGGGGATTTAGTTGTTATCTGGTCGGTTTCCAGGTTTCACAACGAATTTCTGAGGATGATTGCTATATGGTAAACCCCAGGCTTCATAATGATTTTCTTGAAAGGATGGAAATGAGGATTGATATCTGGTCGGGTCCAGGTTTCTCAGTCCTTTTGTTAGGGATAGAGAGGCAACTCTCTTGGGGAAAGGTAGTTCATCCTTGGTCGGGTTGAGTTTAGGTTCTTTTTTATATTTGAAGAATTAGGCTATTATCTGGTCGGGTCCAGGGTTCATAGAATTTTGAGATCACCTATTATCCAGTCGGGTCTGGGTTTCAGTAACTCAAGAAGTCAAACTGTTATTTGGACGGGTCCAGGCTTCAGTAATTACTTTGAAAATTATGCTAATATCTGGTCGGATCCAGGCTTCATAGAATTTCTCGGTAAAGGCTTTGGAAGGCTTTACTATGGATTATGGGTTGTGGCCCTGTGGTTTACAGTCATTTGAAAGGGGAATTCGAACTGGAGAGTATAGGCTCAGTCGGATAAGGCAGACTCAGTTTGGGGAGGATAGGCTCATCCGGGAGGATAGATTCTGTTTAGAGAAAATAGCCTTGGTCGGAGAAGATGTATTCAGCTGGGCAATTTGGACTCAACTGGGGAATTTGGGTTCAACTGGGAAGGATATATTCAGCTGGTGCTGATGGACTCCGGTTGGGGATAAAAACCCTCACTTGAAAGATATACTTAGTTGGGGAAGATGAACTCAGCTGGAGAATTTGGACTCACTGGGGAGTTTGTACTCCGTTGGGGAATTAACTCTGTTGGGGAATAAAATCTTGGTTGGAAGATATACTTCCCTGGGGACGAAAGCCTTGGTTGGAAAAGATGTTCTCAGCTAGGAACTTAGGACTTAACTGGAGAGTTTGTACTCCGCTGGGGAATTAACTCTGTTGGGGAACTTGTGGTGTCTTGATCGTTGTGTATTGAGAAATATGCACTTGGCTGGGGAAATAAGTTGTCAAGAGGTTGGGACTCTGGCCTGGGATTATCCCGTGTAAGGAGATTGTGGGAAACTCTATTGGGGAAAGGTTTATTATCACCGCCCCGGTGAGGATAATGATGATGAGATAATTCTGTGGGGCTATTTTACATACATTAAAAGAGATGCTTACTGCTGTTGTGTGTTGATGCTTAGTTGATGCTATTGATTAGCAGGTCACATGTGCCGAATAGCTTTAATTTTGTTCATATGCATATTTTCATTCAATTTTAGTCATTGGACAAATTTGCATTCAAAACATAGATAGAAAATTTTGCACTTCAAAGGGTATTTGTATTGATATTTTGCCCATGAATAGGCGTTTTTGTACATAGAGACGGAAATCCTAGTAAGAGGAAATCGCCAACAGGAAAACAAAAATTGAGAATGAAAACAAATAGCCATATGAAATAATCTTATTGCCTTCCGAATCTACTATTTCCCCATATGTCTTCGAACATCCTTTGCCATTGATCGAAATTGATTGGATTGATCCTGGACCATTTGAACTTGGACCTTGGTGATAGAATCGACTGCGTTGATTCCACAGGACATAGTCGTACGCTTTTAATCCTTAATTTTTTCCTGAACCACCCTTTTGGGTTTTCAGTTCACCAGGATACCCCTTTTTTCCCAAGTCACCCTTTCGGGTTTTCAACTTGCCGGGTGTTCAATCTTTTGCATATATCCCTAATTTTTTCCCAAACCTTTTGGTTTGCCGAGATGCCCTTATTTTTCTTAGGTGTGCCAACCTAACGGGTCTCTCATCCGTAGTATTTTTTAACTATGTCCGCGTTTATGGGATGTGGGAAATCTTCACCATCCATGGTAGTTAGCATCATGGCACCTCCAGAGAAAACTCTCTTGACAACAAACGACCCTTCATAGGTGGGAGTCCATTTTTCTTTGGGGTCACCTTGTGGTAAAATGATGCGTTTTATCATCAGGTCACCAACTTGATATACTCGATGCTTGACCTTTTTGTTGAAGGCCTTGATCATTCGTTTTTGATACGTCTGACCATGGCAAGTAGCATCTAATCGTTTTTCGTCGATCAAGTTCAGTTGATCCAATCTCGTTTGAATCCACTCATCTTCGCCTAGACTTGCCTCAATCATAATCCTCAACAAGGGAATTTGAACTTCTACTGGCGAAACAACTTCCATGCCATAGACTAGAGAGAAGGGAGTTGCCCCAGTTGAGGTTCTAGCTGAAGTACGGTAGCCATGTAGAGCAAATGGCAACATCTCATGCCAATCTTTATAGGTCACTACCATTTTTTGCACAATCTTCTTGATATTTTTGTTGGCCGCTTCGACTGCGCCATTCATTTTCGGTCTATACGGAGAAGAATTATGATGCTTGATCTTAAATTGAGTGCACAACTCATTAATCATAGCATTGTTGAGGTTAGTACCATTGTCGGTAATGATCCTTTCAGGAATACCGTAACGGAAGATGAGGTTATGTTTGATAAACCTGGATACCACATTCTTGGTTACTGATGCATAGGAGGCGGCTTCGACCCATTTGGTGAAATAGTCAATAGCAACAAGAATGAAGCGATGTCCGTTGGAAGTTGTGGGCTTGATCTCTCTGATCATGTCAACACCCCACATTGCAAATGGCCATGGAGCAGTCATGACATTCAGAGGGATTGGAGGTATATAGACCTTGTCAGCATAGATTTAACATTTGTGACAAGTTTTTGAATGTTGATGATAATTGGTCTCCATCGTTGACCAATAGTAACCTGCTCTTAAGATTTTCTTAGTCATCATATGTCCACTTAGTTGAGTACCGAAAAGGCCATTGTGCATGTCTCCCATGATTTCCTCTGCCTCATTCTTATCCATACATCAGAGTAGGATCGAGTCATGGTTGCGTTTGTACAATATCCCGTTACTTGGGAAGAATTTGGCTGCAAATCTTCGTAAGAACTTTTTGTCATTGATAGATGCTCCCTCTGGATACTCTTGTGCTTCAAGGTATCTCATTACCTCATGGTACCACGTCTTTTCCGCATCGGTGTCAAGCTCATAGCAATGTGTAGGTTCATCGAATCTTTCAATTGTAATCATAGGGAATTTGTTATCCCATTTGACTTTGAACATTGAAGACATGGTTGCCAAAGCGTCAGCCAACTGGTTTTCTTCTCTAGGGAAGTGCTCGAACGTGATTTCTTTGAAGTAAGGAATTAGGGATAGCATAAAATCCTTGTAAGGGATAATATTAGGGTGTTTAGTGTCCCAATATCCTTTTACTTGGATAATCACCAAGGCGGAATCTCCAAACACATCCAAATGCTTGATCCTTAAGTCAATGGCAGCTTTCAGACCTAAGATGCATGCTTCATACTCAGCCATATTATTTGTGAAATCGAAGCATACTCTAGAAGTAAAAGGAGTGTGGCAACCTTCAGGAGAGATGATCACAACACCAATTCCGTTACCTCAGGCATTGGAAGCCCCATCGAATACCATAGTCCATCGGGATCCTTGTTCAGGTCCGTCATACGGTCCAGGTTTCGCACATTTAGTTTCAGCATAATATTCTCGTCAGGGAAGTCGAAGTTCATTGGCTGATAATCATCCACAGCTTGATGGGCCAGATGATCTGCTAGTACACTTCCTTTGATGGCTTTTTAACTTGTGTGTTGAATTTCGTACTCAGTCAAGATCATTTTCCATCTGGCTATTCGTCCGAAGAGGGCAGGTTTTTCGAAGATGTACTTAATCGGATCCATCTTAGAAATCAACAAAGTGGTATGAGTCAACATGTACTACCTTAGCTGGCGAGCAGCCCATGCTAAAGCATATCAAGTTTTCTCGAGCAGTGAATATCTGGCTTCACAGTCGGTAAACGTTTTGCTTAGGTAGTAAATTGCATGCTTTTTTCAGCCAGACTTGTCATGTTGGCCCAAAACACACCCCATAGAATTCTCTAGTATTGTCAAGTACATGATCAAAGGTCTTCCTTCAACTAGAGGCAGGAGAATAGGAGGTTCTTATAGGTATTCTTTGATTTTATCAAAGGCAATCTGGAATTCATCGTTCCATTTGACTTCCTGGTCTTTCTTCAAGAGTTTGAAGAGTGGCTCACAGGTAGCAGTTAAGTGCGATATGAAACGGGAAATGTAATTGAGACGACCCAAGAATCCTCTGATTTCTTTTTCAGACCGAGGGACTGGCATTTCTTGGATGGCCTTTATCTTGGAAGGATTGACCTCAATGCCTTTATTGCTGACCATAAAACCTAAAAGCTTTCCAGAGCGTACTCCAAACGTGCACTTTTTAGGGTTTAACCTCGGTTTATATTTCTTTATTCTTTCGAATAGTTTATGCAGGTGATCGAGATGTTCTTCTTCGGTTTGTGATCTAGCAATCATATCATCCACATATACCTCTATCTCATGATGAATCATGTCATGAAATAAAGCGACCATAGCCCTTTGATATGTTGCCCCTGCATTCTTTAACCCGAAGGGCATGACCTTGTAGCAGAAAGTGCCCCATTGTGTAATGAAAGTATTTTTTTCCATATCTTCGGGAGCCATCTTTATTTGATTATAGCCTGAGAAGCCATCCATGAATGAGAAGACTTTATGCTGAGCAGTGTTATTGACTAAGACGTCAATGTGTGGTAGAGGGAAATCATCCTTGGGGCTTTCCCTATTCAGATCCCTATAGTCTACGCACATGTGAACTTTTCCGTCTTTCTTTGGCACTGGCACTATATTGGCCACCCATTAAGGATAGGATGTTACAGCTAGGAATCCTGCATCAAACTGTTTTATTACTTCGGCCTTGATCTTTTCAGACATGTCAGGTCTCATGCGACGAACTTTTTGTTTAATTAGAGGGCAGTCTTCCTTTGTAGGCAGACGATAAACCACAATGTCGGTATCCAAACCATACATATCTTCATACAACCAAGCAAATACCTCCAAATAATCACGCAACATCTAAAACAAACGGCTTTTGACACAACTTTCCAAATTAGCGCCGATCTTGATTTCCTTCTTATCTGAATCAGTACCCAAGTTGATAATTTCAACCGACTCTTGATGTGGTTGAATATATTTTTCCTCTTGTAACAGAAGTCTAGATAGCTCTTCGGGTATGTCACAATCTTCCCCGCTTTCGTCTTGGGCTTGGTTGATAGGACATTCAAAGTCATAGTTGGCAATAGTAGAGTTATTGACAATAGAATCCAGTGTGGATGTAGACCTGCAAAAGTGTGTGTGTGTGCACATAAGATACATGGCTATTTTTGGAAATGTTTTTGAAAGAAAAGAAAGATAATGAACACAAATATTTGAATGCAAGAGAGTTCAATGTACTAAATGATCATATGAATTGATGAACAAAATATAAAGCCTTTAACAAAAGGACCAAAGTGCCCCAGGCTAGGCACATGGCTTAAAAGTCAATTATCAAAATATTACAGACAACGAGTTCTTGAATTGACAAAAAAAGCAAACAGTAATTACTCCTCAATGAAAGAAACAAGAGTGAAATACTTTGCATGCCAGTTGTTGGGCTTCCCTTCGGTTGTTGGGCTTCCCTTCGGTTATTGGGTAGGTCCAGTCTTCAAAAGCAAACCCATCATCAGAGTCTTCTACATCGTTTACTTCATGACTTTTGAGGTGGAGAGGCGGCTTTCCAGTACGAGCACCTCTAATTTCTTTCTGAGTTTTGGAGGTGAAACCTAACCCAAATTTGTCTGTCTTGAACGAGATATCGAGGAGTTGACCCCACATCTCATTGTTTCCTTCTTCTACCACAGCACGAGCATCCTTAAGAGAAACCATCTTGGGGATAACTTTATCGGCTCTTGGAGTGTCGGAGGAGATTTTGGTAGTGGCTACAATTTCAAACGTATGGCAAGAAGTTTCTATGAATTCGCCATCCATTTCTACGTACTTGAAAGAATTGAGATGGCTTACCATAAATTCTTCTTCATCGCAAATAGTGACAACCTTCCCTTGAACTGGGTATTTTAACTTCTGGTGGAGAGTAGAAGTGACTGCACCTGCCCCATGGATCCATGGGTGCCCAAGCAAGCAAGAATATGCAGGCCGTATGTCCATTATATAGAATATGGAGTTGAAAATCCGCGAACCAACCTTAATTGGGAGATCCACTTCCCCGTGAACCATCCTTTTCAATCCATCGAATGCCATCACAACAATATCACTTGGCTTTAAAACCAAACCTTCACGGTCTAGTCGTCTAAAGCGCCTTTAGGTAACACATTTAAAGATGAGCATGTGTCCACCAAGACATGTGCCAAAGTGTTCCCCTTACATTCAACAGAGACATGCAAGGCTTTATTGTGATTATTTCCCATGGGAGTTAAATCTGTGTCAGAGAACCCCAGACCGTTGTCGGCTGTCAGACTTGCTACGCAGTTCTCAAATTGGTCGGTTGTGGTTTCTTGAGGCACATGAGCCTTTTTCAAGAACTTAATCAAAGCTTGTGCATGGGCATCAGAACATAGAAATAGGGACAACATTGATATTTTAGAAGGGGTTTGCCCCAACTGCTCTACTATTTTGAAGTTACTTTTCTTGATGATCTTCAGAATTTCCTCCATCTCTTGAGTGGATGGTTCTTCCATAATAGACTTTTTAGCAGGTGCCTCTTCCCTAGCAGGCTCACTTTCTTTCTCTTTCCCTCTAGTACTGGTACCAACATTGCCATTGGTTATGCGGATTGGAACTGTGGTAGTCGTTGGTGGTGAGATATCAGGGGAGAAGATCCTTCTTGTTCTTGTGACCTTACTAGAACCAGTAATATTAGTAACACCAGCTTCCTTATCATCGATCCAAGAATCTTGTTTTACCACATGGTAATAAACCTCGGCACTGTAATTACATGGTACCACTTTATTAGAGGTGTATGGAACAGGTCCAGCAGCAGTGATTATGAGAGGAGCAATGATTGGATCATTCGAAATCCTGATAGGACCTTTGGATGAGATCCTAAGAGGTTTGTTTGAAATTGTTATGATGGACAAATCTTCAATTTTGTCGATTGAATTTTTGATGGCGGGAATCTTTTTGAATAGAATTTCGCGACTATCCATTAGGCGTTGTATACCTTTCTTCAGTTTTTCACACCCATCAGATTGTCTCATACAGCCCACGCAGTCTTTTTCACAGCCAGGGAAAGTCCCGGTTTTCAGCAGATTGCTCTTGATTACACTCAAGTGAGTAGTTAACTCTTCAACAGAGGCAATGAAAGTTGTATCTTCGACGGATTAACACCTTTGTCGTGCTTCGGCATTGGAGCGGTAATTACATTTGGCGTCCAAGGAGGTTCAAATTCAATAGTCTTATTGTCAATTAGGTCCTGGATTTTGTTCTTCAAAGCCCAGAACTGATCAGTCTCATGCCCGGGGCTGTTCGAATGGTAAGCGCACTTTGCATTTGGATTATATCTCGGCGACGAGGTGTCAGAGTTGGCAGGAGGATCCCGCAATGTCACTAAATTGGCCCTGAGAAGATGTTGAAGGGCTTGAGATAATGACATGCCTAACCTTGTAAACTGTCTTCTTGGAGCTTCAACTCGTTGATGATTGGTAGATGGTCTTTGAGTAGCAGTCGGATTGGAGATTCGAACAACATTGACAGACGGATGACTATTCATTTTGGTACGGGCCTTTGCTCTATACAGAACATTAACTTCTTTCTTTGCGGAAAAAGGTTTCTTGACCGGAGTGGAAATAGATGCCACGGAGATCTTTCCACTTTTAATGCCACTTTCGACTCTTTCACCGGTTAAGATCAATTCGGTGAAACCAGAAGAAGAGCAGCCAACTAACAAATTAAAGAAAGGACCGGATAATGTGCTCATGAACATGTCAATGTGTTCCCTATCAGTCAAGGGAGGTTGGACCCTACTAGCAAGGTCTCTCCACTTCTGCGCATAATCCTTAAATCCCTCATCCTTCCTCATGTCCATACCTTGCAATTGAACCCTTGTCAGTGCCAAGTCAGATACTGATATTGATGGTAGAAGGAAATAGCTAGACTTTCCCAAGTATTGATGCGAGATCCATCCAACTGATAAAACCATTCAAGTTGTGTTCCAGCCAAACTCTCTTGAAAAAAGTGAATCCAGAGTTTTTTATCTGCAGTGTGCGGTTGTATCTTGCGCACATAGGACTTCAAATGGAGCTTTGGGCAAGAAACCCCATCGTATTTTGCAAAGGTTGGTATTTTGAACTTGTGGGGAATGACTACCCTAGAGATTAAACCCAAATCGTCAAAATTTAAACCAGGAATAGCTTGGATTTTAACCGCTTTCAACCTGTCTTCTAGATGCTTGTATTTGATGTCCGCGGGTGGATATTATTCATTGCAATAATCATCATCAGATTCTTGGTCATTGATACAGTCGGCCTGCGTACTCTTGACTTCACCAATTTGGTTCTCGTCCTCTTCGGATGAATCCTCCTCTATAGGAATTTGACGAATTGTCTCCTTGAACCTTTTACCCATGTTGAGTATAGCTTTTTTCTTTGGCTTCTTTTTAGCGGCCAACAAGGCCATCATATCCTGCTGCCCCTTGGCTAGGGCGAGTAAGGCTTCCTGAAATTGAGAATTCCGGGCCTAGAGTTCGGTTACATTTTTCTCTAGATCCATCTTGCTGAAATAAACAACGGAGAGATAAGGAAACATGTTATGCGGAAGCTTGTCATGTCATGATGCATGAATATGAAATATGAAAATGATTTCAAGGATTTAAAGGATTTAAATTTGTATAGACAAAGAGTGAACAAACGTTAACTTTGCATTAAAGAGTTCTGATTTGAATACAAACATGCCTATTGGGCTTACAATAACAGAAATAATCATAAAGTAAACTCATAAGACAGAAAAGTTGTGTGCATCCTTTTTGGCGCAATGTAGGTGTTTAAACTCCTTTCTTCATGAAGTTCCCTTGTAAGTTCTAATATCTTCTTCTCGGTCTCATAGAACTTAGCTTCAAAGGTGTCTCGCTCTCCCCGTAACTGAATCCAAGCTTTTTGCAAATCTTCAAGAGAAGTAGGCATATCAGGATAGAGGATCGTATGTGGAATGTCTCCTTAAACTACTGGCTCCATGGTAACATGTAAGACGGCTTCATAAGGCATCTTGAGACTTTGAGCGCGAGCCTTCACCCACTTAAGATAAGGTTCCAAAGGAATGGAATTCTTACGCCCCAACGTCTTACTATCAACCTTTTTAACCATACCCCAAGCTCGTATAAATCTTTAACGATAACCTTGGGTATCACTTTTGTAGTCAAATGCAATTCCTTTGATGAGTACCTCATGAGGGCCATCTCTCCTGACATATCCAAATTGTCGCAAAGCTAAACAAGGGTTGTAAGTAATGCCTCCCCTAATGCCAAGTAGAGGGATATTAGGGAATTCTCCACAGCGGTCAATGATGGTAATGTCTTCTAAAGAATGATAATACCAACGGATATCAGCAAGTGAAAGTGACATCAATCTTCTATACCATCTCATACCTTGTTCATTCTTCACCACGGTTCGAGGTAGGTGCGAAATAAACCACCTAGCCAAAAGAGGAGTACAACACATCAAAGCCCCTCTTTTCTTCAAAGTGCGAGAACGGAGAGAATGCAAGATGTCTCCAAGTAATGTAGGCACCGGATTACGAGATATGAAAACCTTGATTGCATTCTCATCTATAAATTGGTCAGGATTTGGAAATAGTACCAACCCATAGACGAGAAGAGCCAAAATTTCCTCGAAGGCTTGTAGATCCAAAGTATTCTAACACTCTTGAGCCTTCTCTAATAAAATTTTTGCTAGGAGCCCTTTAACACCACTCCTTGTTACCCAATTTGCTACTATGTCAGATGGTTGCAAATGTAGAGCTCGATCAATTTCCTCAGGTTTAGGGTTTCTTTCAATACCGTTGAAAGGTAACTGATTAAGAATAGGGATCCCCATGAGTTGAGAAAATTCTTCTAAAGTGGGCACAAGTTGGTAATCGGGAAAAGTGAAGCAATGATGCAAAGGATCGAAGAATTGGACAAGCACCTTTACCATATCTTCTTCAATATTTGAGGTAACCAGGCTAAGGAGTCGACCATGTCTTTTGGTGAACGGAGAATCTTCAGGGACCCTTGATACTAAATCCTTGAGTTGTGGAGGTATCCTTACGAGGCTGACTTGGATAGTGCTTCTTCGAGGGGAAGACATGTCCTACAAAACAACACAAAGATAAATCCAAAAAATCCTTGAAATGGTTAGTGATGTTTATGATGCTTATGATGCTTATGATGTTATGTACAAGTGTATATACAAAGCAAACAAGTTCTTAGTTTTAGGCTTGCATGGGGTTTCAGGTAAGTACCCTCTTGAAGTTTAGTCGGCTCATCCTGTCCTCGTTAATAGTAACCAGGTTCTAAGGGATCTCAATATCACTGATCTTTCCCCCAAGTTTCGTTCAATAAGCGATTGACTCGCAACCAAACAAAACTCAAGAGTCAAACCTCAATAAGTGTAGTATCAAGTATCTACCAACTTCGGACTGCACAAAATCCAGTCAACTCACTACGTCCTAATGGCCAAGTTGGTCAAGTAAGGTTCTAAGGTCAGTTGATGCTTTATGACACCACGCGGCGGCCCCGTACTCTCCTTGACTGACTCAAGGGTTACCAGTACCAACCAAAGTACCACATCAACGTAGCTACTGCTTCAATCGTGTCGGTATACCCCGCACAGTTCCCTCACTGTTTATTGCTACTTACCTAAAAGGTATCCCCAAATCCATGTGTAGGATTTAAAACAAACCCAAACAAGGATCCGAAATGTAAAGCAAGCAATTCAAACAATGTAAGCAAGTAAAGGTGACCTAGCCCTAAGGTAACCCCACTTTTTATTATCAAATTCCCCAGCAGAGTCGCCAGTTCTGTGATACGGTGGGAGAACTGACTTGAGGTTTTGCGTTTGTGTTCGCAAATGTTGCGGTTTAGCAAGAGTCGCCACCGAATTTTCTTTTATCCAATAAGGAAAGGTGAAAAAGCACAGGAAAGACCTTTAGAGATGTTTTCTTGAGTTTGGGGGGTAGATTATGAAAAGGGAAGGTATTAGCACCCTTTTCATCCATGGTTTTCCATGGGCTCTTAGTTACTTGCTAGATCACTTGCTTTTGTTTGAAAAATCGTACTTTTGTGTGGTTTTGAAAGTATTTTGAAAAGGTGCCATCGTTTAGGAAAACTTTGCAATGATTCTCGTTCGTAAGAATGTATGTAAAGTGTTGAGCTTTTGAAAATATTTCAAGTTTGGAAAGATGTTTAGAAAGTGTATGTGATTGTTTTGAAAATAGCAAGGATGCTTGTTTTTTAAATTGAGCAAGTAACTAAAAATAATCTACCTACTCAAAAGGTCTTAGATGTGTTTTTCCTCCTCCTTTAGACGTTGCTATCTTACCATTGATTTGGTAAGAAGCCCCATCGTTGGATGTGAAGGGACAAGCATGGGTCATCGTATGACCATGATAGAAATGTTGTGAGATGACTTAGCACTTTTCTTTAGGGACTAAGATCATTTTGAAAGGCAACTTTGATAGCGTCATCGAGGGACTATGATCTTTTTTCGATTTGTTTGTACTAAGACCTCCCACATGCATAACATGGCCATTTTTATAAGGCAATAAGTGGAATTACCCTAGGGGTGTAAGTGTGCGAGTGTGTTTGATTACATGCATAATTTATCTCGATTAGGGTGATCTATTTTTCAATTTTATATCTTGTCATACACACCCTAATTACTAGCATATATTGAAAGCAATAATAGTGTAAAAATGTAAAGTCATATGCTATTACAACATTTAGGGGGATAGGGGTACATATTTGTGAATGGGGATTGCAAGTTAAAATTCCAAGTTACCATTACCACCACATCTAAATAGATAAGAATATACAGAAAATATAAAATGTTTGTCTGTTTAAAAAAGAAGAAAAATAACCTTTGTTTAAGAAAATATTTTTTGTCTTTTATGTTAAAAGAAAATATAACATGCAAATATAAAATATTTTTGGTGTTTTTTGATTAATAATAATAAATAATATGATGGCAAAATAATAAAGCAAAAAAACTAAGGAAACATAATCAGCGCAAAATGCTAAAATAGAAGAGGTCAGAAGTTCTGACTCTGACGTGGCTGCACAAACAGAAACAGGTTAGCAAAAATATGGAAGTTCAGAAGTTCCGGATCTTCTGAGAACTCAGAAGTTTTCAGAAGTTCTGACGCAACTGTCAGAACTTTGCCTCTCTCCATGCCAGTCAGAACATCTGCAGCTTAGTCATTTACAAGACAGAAGTTGCATGCATAATAGTTATGACAAATTTCATGAAATATCAGAAGCATGAATCAGAAGCACCATGTATTTGCTAATTCTAATTGAGTCCTATTTTCTTTATGAAGCTCTGGACTGGGACTTCCTCTACTTAGGCAGGCAAATGCTTGAATTTTCAGAATATGTACATCATCAGGATCATAATATCTACATTGTGCTGAATGTGCAAAATACGAAAATGCTTAATCCATTATGAGGAGAGTCAGCAGGAAACTTACCTTGCAGCTGGAAACGGATTCTGTGAACTGGAGGGTGTTTCTGAATTCTGGTGATGTTCTGAGTAGCTTCTTCACGTACTCAGCAGGATGGGAATTGGTAAATTCTGGAACAACCCAAAGGGTGAAGTTTTGATCCTTTTGAAACAGATTTTGGAGGAGAATGTGTTATTGTTTGATTATAGAATTTGGGATGGCTTTAATCAAGAACACTTGAGGAAGGATGGAGTTTGAATATAAGGAATCAATGCTAAAATTTTGGTATTTTGTGTTTATATTTTCCTGGGTTCTTGGAATTTTTGCAGTGGTTCAAAGCTTTCTTCCTTAATTCTCTCGTCTCTTTCAACAATTTTCTTCTTCTTTCAACTTCTAGACCCTTTCTCAGTGGCCTAATGGTGTTCTATTTATAGGCAAAGTTTTGCAGTTGGGCGGCCAAGTGGCACCAATATAATGTGCTAGATGCTGACTTACTCTTGAAGTAAGCTTAAACAAGTGGGGGTTCAATGCATTCAAGTTGGATGGTTAACAGAGTCTCAGATGGATTTGGCAGTGTGAATTAATGAAAAGTAGAGACAGCGTGTGGGTCTAGCATACTTTTGCACAGAAATTTGTCTTCCCAAGACAGTAGGGGTACACGTGGGGAAAATCCCTTGAATACAAACTCAGGCGGTTATGAGCATTAAATGAGTTCCCATGTGAAACTCTAGATCCTTGTTTGACTCTGGATTAGAAGTTCTGCTTCAGCGTAGCATCTCATCTGCTTCGGAACTTCCAGTAGACCTACAACACGCTTTGTTACCTTCTTTGTTTTAACCTTGCAAACTCTGACTGAACCTTTGTGAACTCTGGTCCAGAAGTTCTGACCAAACTTCTGTCTTGAGAAATATCCAGAATTCGCTGAGTATGAATACTGGCTCAGAAGTTCTGAAATTGTTATATTTCTTAAATACTTCCAGAATCCGCTGAGTATGAATATTAGCTCAGAAGTTCTGAAATTGTTATATTTCTTAAATACTTAGAAAAAATTCTAAGTTTTTTAGAATTTGATTCTTCCAAAATGAAATTTGACTTTTTTGAAACTCTTGATGGAGTAAACTTCATATTTCAACATGTCTTGAGGAGATATAATTTTTTGAGATTTGATTTTTATCCAAAAGTCAAAGTCAGACTTCTTAGTGTGTAAATGACCATTTTGTCCATGTGAATGGTTTGCTTGAAAAAATTGATAATTCAAGGCTTGGAGATTTGATGAAAGCAAACTTGAGGATCCAGGGTGATTCTTTGAGAAATGAGAGGGCAAATTTTGGGGTGCAACGGGATGCTATTACAGTACTTCTTAGTCAGGGAAAATAAATCCCGGGCTGCCGCTGAAGAGTATTAGGGAAGCCGAATTCTTCATTCCCGCTGGGGATGGTGAATGGAGATGACTATGCTATGAATTTACTCTTTGTTTACGAATATTCTATCGGGGAGAGACTCTGCTTGAGAATAACTCTACGGGGGAATAGCTCTGCTTGCGAGAGGAGATGTTTTACGGGAAGATTTTGCTGATTCAGAGAAATTAACTCCACTGGGGGATGAACTTCCGTAGTTAGAGAGATAAACTATGTTGGGGATTAAGCTTATGTATCCAGAGAAATAAGCTCTGCTTGGGAGAAAACTTTATGAACCGCTTGCGATTATAAAATTCGGCTGGGGAATATAGACGTCGGCTCTCTGAAGGAACTTTGCTGGGGAAAGTAGCTCCTGTTTGGGGAAGCCGATGTCAAAGCTTTGGTTGCCTCTACTCTGTGGGGAGTGTAGATGTCATGTGGGTGCAGGTAATGGTGACTTCGTTTCAAAGTTGTCTCTGCCCTTGTACCTGCCGAAAGGAGTAACTATCGAGATTGACATGTTTTTTTAGTTTTTGCCCCTGTTTCTTAAGTTATAAGCAATTGTCTTTCAGTTTCTTATGCAAATATTTGCGAATAGAAATCATATTTAAATGCATATGTCAATAATAAATCATTGGACGTTTTTTCAAAACAAAATAGAAAAAGAAAAACAAATGGTTTTGTAAAAGTGACTTGTATTAATTTCGAAGTTGGCCTATAATAGGCGTTTTTGTACAAGGAGGCTGATGCTCTATTGAGAGAACACCGCTGTGGAAATGAAAGCTATACAATATTATGTACAAAGAGAAGAAAACATCTATGTGTAATAATCCTATTGAGTTTCAATTCTGCTATTTCCGTTATGTCTTCGAGCGTCTCATTACTTTGCTGCTTGTCCGAAGCTGACTGGATTGATTGGTGCCGTTTTGAGCTTGATAGTTGATGCTGAAGTCTAGTCGCAAGGTGATCCAATGGGACATAGTGATACGCTTTAAATCCCTAACTTTTTCCTAGACCTCCCTTTCGGGGCTTTCAGTCCACCAGGATACCCTTTTTTGCCCAAGTCGCCTTTTCAGGTTTTCGACTTGCCGGGTGTACATATTTTTTTATTTTCATCCCTAATTTTTGCCCGAACCCTTTTGGTTTACCGAGAAGCCCTTATTTTTTCCTAGGCCAGTCAACCTAGTAGGTCTTATTTATGCCTAGTATCTTTTCACTATGTCCGCATTGACAGGGTGAGGAAGGTCGTCACCGTCCATGGTGGTCAGAATCATGGCTCCACCAGAAAATATACTTTTGATCACAAATGGCCCTTCGTATGTGGGAGTCTATTTGCCCATGGGATCACCTCGCGGAAATATGATGCGCTTGATCACTAGATCCCCGACTTCATATACTTGGCGTCTGACCTTTTTGTTAAAAGCCTTGATCATCCGTTTTTGATACATTTGACCATGACATACAGCAGTAAGTCTCTTTTCATCGATCAAATTTAGTTGATCAAGTCGAGTATGGATCTAATCATCTTCATTCAGACCTGCATCCTTCATGATTCTCAGAGAAGGGATCTGGACCTCAATAGGCAGAACAACCTCCGTGCCATATACCAGAGAGTAGGGTGTTGCCTTTGTCGATGTTCGTGCGGAGGTGCGATAACCATGAAGAGAAAATGGTAACATCTCGTACCAGTCATTGTATGTCACTGTCATCTTCTGTATAATTTTCTTGATGTTCTTGTTAGCAGCCTCCACAGTGCCATTCATCTTCGGCCGGTAAGGGGAAGAATTATGGTGCTGGATCTTGAACTATTTACAGAGTTCGGTGATCATCGTGTTGTTGAGATTCATACCATTGTCAGTGATGATTCTATTTGGCACGCTGTACCGACATATCAAGTTATGCTTGATAAACCACGCCACAATGTTCTTGGTAACAGTAGCAAAAGAGGCAGCTTCAACCCACTTCGTGAAGTAATCAATGGCCACCAGGATGAAGCGATGCCCATTCAAAGCGGTAGGTCTAATCTCTCCGATCATGTCAATTCCCCATATTGCAAAGGGCCAAGGAGCCGTCAAGACATTCAAAGGAACTGGAGGCACATGCACCTTATCAGCATAGATCTTGCATTTGTGACAAGTTTGGGAATGCTGATAGCAGTCTGCTTCCATAGTGGACCAAAAGTATCCTGCCCGTAGGATCTTTTTAGCCATGGTATGTCCACTTGAACGGGTTTCGAAGTTACCTTCGTGTAGATCTGTCATAATCCTCTCCGCTTCGCTCTTGTCTATGCACCAAAGTAAAGTAGAGTCATGGTTGCGCTTGTAGAGGATTCCATTACTGAGGAAGAACTTTGCGGTGAACCTTCTCAGAAACTTTTTATCATTGACAGATGCCCTCTCGGGATACTCTTGAGCCTCGAGATATCTCTTTACTTCATAGAACCAAGGTTTTTCTTCTACTCCTTTAATGTCGATCTCGTAGCAATATTCCGGTTCATCCAATCTTTCAATAGTGATCTGAGGGGCCTCGTTACCCCACCTGACCTTGAACATAGATGACATGGTAGCTAGCGTGTCCGCTAATTGATTCTCCTCTCGTGGGAAATGTTCAAAGGTTACCTCCTTAAAATGTGGAAGCAATGTCAGCACGTGCTCTTTGTACGGGATGAGATTCGGGTGCTTCGTATCCCACTCTCCTTTGATCTGACTTATTACCAAGGCTGAATCCCCAAAAATGTTTAAGAACTTGATCCCCAGGTCAATAGAAGCTTTGAGACCCATGATGCATGATTCATACTCCGCCATGTTGTTGGTACAGTTGAAGCATAGTCGGGCAGTGAAAGGAGTATGACAGCCCTCGGGGGATATGATTACAACACCAACGCCATTACCGAGTGCGTTCGAGGCTCCTTCAAAAACCATAGTCCATCAGGATCCTTCTTCAGGTCCTTCATCCGGCTCACGCTCTTCATAGTCAGTCACCAACATAATATAATCGTTCGGGAACTCAAAATTCATGGACTGGTAGTCATTCACGACCTGATGAGCCAAATGATCATATAATACACTCCCCTTGATTGCTTTCTGGGTCGTGTATTGGATATCATATTCGGTTAAGATCATCTTCCATCTCGCTATTCTTCCGGAGAGAGCGGGCTTCTCGAAGATGTAATTGATCGGATCCATCTTAGATATCAGTAGAGTAGTGTGGGTCAACATATAGTGTCTCAATCGGCGAGTAGCCCAAGCCAAAGCGCATTAAGTTTTCTTGAGCATTGAGTATCTTGTCTCACAGTCGGTAAACTTTTTTCTAAGGTAGTATATTGCGTGCTCTTTTCGACCAGACTTGTCATGCTGCCCCAACACATACCCCATTGAATTGTTTAACACTGTTAAGTACATCATCAAAGGTCTTCCTTCAATCAGAGGCATCAAAGTTGATGGTTCTTGAAGGTATTCCTTGATTCTTTCGAAGGCAGTCTGACATTCATCATTTTAATTTACTACTTGATCATTCTTCAGGAGCTTGAAGATTGGCTCACAAGTAGCAGTTAAATGGGAAATGAACCTGGAAATGTAATTTAGGCATCCAAAAAAGCCTCTGACCTCCTTCTCAGTGCAAGGAGCCGAAATCTCTTGTATAGTCTTTACTTTTGCAGGGTCCACCTGAATGCCCTTGTCACTGACAATGAAACTTAGCAGTTTACCAGACCTTACCCCGAAGGTGCACTTGTTCGAATTCAACCTCAACTTGTACGTATTTAACCTATCAAACAGATTTTGTAAATTATCAAGGTGCTCTTCCTCAGTTTGAGACATAGCTACCATATCATCCATATATACCTCAATATCATGGTGAATCATGTCATGAAATAAGGCGACCATGGCTCGCTGATAGGTTGCCCCGACATTCTTTAATCCAAATGGCATAACTTTATAGCAGAAAGTGCCCCATTGTGTGACGAAGGTCGTCTTATCCATATCTTCGAGTGCCATCTTGATCTGATTGTAACCATAGAAACCATCTATGAAGGAAAAGATCTTGTGTTGCACGGTGTTGTCAACCAGGACGTCAATGTGGGGGAGCAGAAAGTCCATCTTTGGGGCTTGCCCTATTCAAATCTCTATAGTCCACACACATTCATACCTTACTGTCTTTTTTAGGCACCTAAACCATGTTGGCAACCCATTATGGATAAGACGTGACAGCTAGGAACCCAGCATTGAACTGCTTCATAATCTCTACTTTGATCTTCTCTGACATTTCAGGGCGTATCCGATGGACCTTCTGCTTTACCAGAGGGCAATCTTCTTTAGTTGGCAGTCGGTGAACAACAATATCCGTATCCAGTCCTGCCATGTCTTCATATGACCAGACAAAGATCTCGACATAGTCATACAACATTTGTACCAACCGCTGTCTGACATTAAGCTCCAGATTTGCACCGATCTTGACTTCTTTTATGTTTACCTCTGTGCCCAAGTTTATTGTCTCAACTGGCTCTTCATGAGGTTGTATAACCCTCTCTTCCTGCTGTAACAGTCTAGCAAGTTGTCCAAGTACCTCACAATCTTCCTCACCTTCGTCCTTGGCTTGGTTGATCGGATTTTCGAAGTTATAACTGGAAATAGCAGAACTATTATCAATGGGATCCAAAGTGGATATGGATCTGCAGTTTGATATGTGAGTGTGCGTAAGAGCATAGCTGTATTGATAAAGTAAAAAGCAAAAAATAAAAATAGAGAGCGCAAAATTTGTATGCAAAAACGTCCAATGTTTTATTGATGACATGTGATAATGACATATAATAACCCTCACAAATAAACCATTGTGCCTCGGGTAAGACATAATGCCATAGAGTTTATATTGTTTATTACAAATCCTAAAAACCAACAAGATAATTACTGCTGAACAAAAGTAATCGGCACAAAATCTTTGGCCGTCCAGTTACTAGGTCCACTGTTGGTAGTAGGGTAGATCCAGCTGTCAATATCAAAATCCTCATCATTGTCTTCTATAGCATTGACCCCATGATTGTTAATGCGTAGGGGAGGTCCTCCAGCCCGAGCACGTCAAACAACCCTTTGAGCTCCTGAAGTAAAGCCCAAACCAAATTCACCAGTTTTGTAAGGAAAATCAGGGAGTTGTCCCCAAATGGTACACCCACCTTATTCAACTACTGCTTTGGCGTCCTTGAAAGAAGCCATCTTCAAAGGAGGTCTGGTGATCTTTGGCACACTGGTAATAGTCTCGATTGATGCCATAGTTTGGGGAACCTCTTCAAAATTTTGACAAGGGGTCTCTATGAACTCACCGTCCATTTCGACATACCTGAAAGAGTTCATATGGCTTACCACGTACTCCTCTTCACCATGCACGGTGACAATCTTTCCATTCACTAGATACTTCAACATTTGGTGTAGCATAGAAGTAACGGCTCAAGCTTCATGGATCCAAGGACGAACCAACAAATAAGAATAAGATGGCCTGATATCCATCACGTAGAAGGTGGATTCAAAGGTCTGGGAACCCACTTTGACAGGGATGTCCACCTCCCCGTGCACCATTCTTTTTGAACCATCGAAAGCCCTCACCACAATGTTACTGGGCTTTAAGGTCAAACCTTCACAATCTAGCCTATCAAGAGCCTTCTTGGGCAGAACATTCAATGACAATCCAGTGTCCACTAGCACATGGTCAATAGTAGTGCTCCTTCATTCGATCGAGACATGCATAACATCATTATGCTTTCTCCCCTTGGGTGTCAAATCGGCATCAAAAAAACCCAACCCATTATCAGTAGTCAGACTGGCCATACAGTCCTCGAATTGGTCAGCGGAGGTTTCTTGCGGCACATGCGCAGTCTTGAGAAATGTAACTAAAGCCTTTGCATGGGCCTCAGAACACAATAGCAGAGCCATCATTGATATCTTCAAAGGGGTCTGCCCCAGCTATTCGACCACATTGTAGTCGCTCTTCTTGATTATCTTTAAAATTTCCTCCATTTCTTGTTTAGAGGATTCCAAAATAACTTTTCTAGGTGCCTCCGTCCGGGCAGGCTTACCTACAACTTCTTTGCCCTGAGTCCCAGATGACTCATCGGCAGGGGTAACAACTGGAGTAAGGATGGGAGTAATAGCAGGAGTACTAGCCATAACAACAGATGGAATAACAATAGGCTTAGCAACAGTCTTCGGGGAGATCTCGGGAGAGAAAACCCTTCCACTTCGAGTAATTTTACTAGTCCCGACAATGTTACTGATATCGGGATCGGCCTCTTCAACTTCTTCGTCTTTAATGTTTAACAAATCCTGCTTGACGCCATGGTAGTAAACGTCAGCACCATAATTCCAAGGAACAACTTTGTCCAAGGAGTATTAATGGAGAGATTCTTGGAGCAGATGTAATCCTAACAGGTCTTTTGGAGGAGACCTTGGAAGGATTGGCGGAAATGGTTATGATAGCACTATCTTCATGTAGAACAGTTGGAACCAGAGTCTTTTCAAACAAAATCTCTTTGTTATCCATCAGGCATTGAACACCTGCCTTCAGCAAATAACAACCAGAAGGCAGAGATAAACACATGTGGCAACCTTCACCACAGCCCGGAAATAAACCGGCTAGCAACAAATTCTTCTTGACGGTCATGAGAGGAGTAGAAACTTCATCAACAGAAGTAACAAATAGACCAGTATCAACGGAATTAACACCACGATTGTGCTTGGGCATGGGAGAAGTTATGACATTAGGCATCTCATGAGCATCAAACTTAATCTCCTTTGCTTCGATCAAATCCTGTATCTTATTCTTCAGAGCCCAACAGTCGTTTGTATCATGGCTTGGACTCTCAGAATGGTAAGCACACCGAGCGTTTGGATTGTAACAAGGAGATGTGGTGTTGGGATTCTTGGGAGCCTCCCTTAAGGTTTCCAAATTAGATTTTAATATATGGGGTAAAACCTCAGACAATGTCATATTGATCCAGGTGAACCGCCTTTGAGTTCTTTCTACCCTTGGCTGATTGTTTCGTTGTTGAGTAGCCACATGCCTAGGTATCATCACGACGCCTACCATTGGATGGTGCTCGGTTCTATTCTGACTTCTTGGATTGTACATAGCATTGACCTACTTCTTACCCATGAATGGCTTTTTCATTGTACTTGAAGAAGTGTCTTTATGGATCTTGCCACTTCGGATCCCAGCTTCTACCCTTTCTCCAGTCAATATCAGCTCAGTAAAACCAGCTGAGGAGCTACCAATCAAGTGATTAAAGAATGAACCATATAGCGTACCAAGAAACATGTCCACCAACTCCCTATCAGACAAAGGGGGTTGGGCTCTCCCTGCAAAATCTCTCCACTTCTGAGCGTAGTCCTTAAAACCTTCGCTTGCACCCATAGACATGCTTTGGAGTTGAGTACGGGTAGGAGCAAGGTCAGCATTGTATTGATACTTCTTATAAAAATCAGCAGCCAAATCTTCCCAGTTGCGGACATTGATTCCCTCTAGCTGATAGAACCACTAAAGCAATGTCCCAGATAGACTGTCTTGAAAGAAATGGACCCACAAGTTCCTATCAGCAGTGTGAGGCTGAATCTTTCTCACATAAGAACGGAGATGAAGCTCGGGACAAGAAACCCCATCATACTTTACAAATACCGGAACCTAGAACTTTTGTGGGATGACAACCCTAGATACCAAACCCAACTCTTCAAAATCCAGCCCTGGTACTCTTTAGATCTCCATTGCATTCAGACGATCCTCTAACTGTTTGTACCTTTCTCCAGCCAGAGGATACCGCTCTTCATTGTAATTAGTGTCATTATCAGATTCCCCTAGACTAGGGTATTCCTCCCTTGTCTCACCCTCTTGATTCTCCCCTTCTTTAGATGAAGAGGTCAGATCAACCATTTGCTTCAACGGTCCCTTGAATCTTCTGCCCACATTCAGGACACCAACGATCTTCTTCGCTTTCTTCTTTCTATCTTTCAGAATAAGGGCCTTCATATCTTCATGCCCTTTAGCCAAAGCTACAGACATTTGATGAAATTAGTAATTTTATGCCTGGAGATCCTTGATACTTTGTTTATAAGCCATTATTGCTGAAATAAATAGCGAAGAAGATGAGAATCCTACTTTGAAACCTGTTTATCCAATGTCATGGATGATATGCGTATGCAATGATTTCAAGGATTCTTAAAGACTCAAATTTTCTTAAACAAAAGAAACACACGTTAATTGTATTAATAAGTTCGAATTGTTACAAAGAGTGCCCTTTAGGCTTACAATCAAACAAAATAAAACTTAAAGCAAAAAGAAAATTAGGTTTCCCATAAGTGCATCCTCTTTGGTGCATTGTAGGCGTTTATATTCCTCTCTTTATGAAGTAGCCTAGTGAGTTCCAGGACTTTCTTCTTGTTGTCGTAGAATTGAGCTTCAAACGTATCCCACTCCTCCTGAAGTTGAACCCAGGATTTTTGTAACTCCTCATGATCAGCTGGCATGTCAGGATGAAGAACAAGATAAGGAGTGTCTCCTTCAGCAACTGGTTCCATAATCATAGGCAGGATGGCGGGGTAAGGCATCATAAGACTTTGAGTACGGGCTCGTACCCATTTGAGATAAGGCTCAAGAGGGATGGAATTCTTGTGCCCCAGTGTCTTGCTATCAACTCTATGTACCATTCCCCAAGCTCACATGAACCTTTTACGGTAACCCTGAGCATCATTCTCATAGTCTAAGGAGATTCCTTGGATAAGTGTATCATGAGAACCATCCCTTCTCGCATATCCAAATTGTCGCAGTGCCAAAAAAGGATTGTATGTGATTCCTCCCCTAATGCCTAAGAGAGGGACATTAGGGAATTCTTCGCATCGATCAATGATGGTAGCATTATCCGAGGATCGAGGACACCAATGAATACCTGAATGTGTAAGAGTCATTAGCCTATGATACCATCTCAAACCCTGTTCATTCTTCAAGACGGATCGGGGTAGGTGCGAAATAAACCACCTAGCCAAAAAAGGAGTGCAACACAGAAGGGTTCCTCTTTTCTTTATAGTGCGAGTATGTAGAGAATGTAGGATATCTCCAAGCAGAGTAGGTACCAGATTGTGTGACAGGAAAACCTTAATCGCATTCACGTCTATGAGATGGTCCGGATTAGGAAACAGTACCAACCCATAGATGAGAAGGGCTAACACCTCTTCAAAAGCTTGTAAGTCCAGGGTATCCCAAAAATGATGAGCTTTCTCAAATAAGAACTTAGCCAAAAAACCCTTGACACCTCTCCTGGTTTCCCAATTTTCTACTACGTCAGACCGTTGTAAGGATAGAGCTTTAGCAATATCTTCAGGTTTAGGGTCTCTTTCCATACCATTGAAAGATACCTTGTTAAGGATAGGCACCCCCAGTAACAGAGAAAACTCCTCCATAGTAGGTACTAACTGGTAATATAGAAAAGTGAAGCAGTGGTGTAGAGGGTCAAAGAATTGAAAGATCACTTTTAACATTTCTTCATCAGGGTTTGAGGTGGCCAAGTTGAGAATTCGACCATGTCTTTCAATGAAGGGAGAGTGTGATCGGTGGAAATAGAACTAACTGTATTTTAATGCTGGTTCGTGAAATGTCGCGGTAAGCAAGAGTCGCCACCGTCTTTTATTTTCTCCAACAAGGAAAGGACAAAAGCACAGCAAAATTCCTTTTCGAGATGTTTCTCGGGTTCGGGAGGTAGATTATAGAAAGGGAAGGTGTTAGCACCCTTTCTATCCATGGTTATCCACGGGCTCTTAGGTACTTGCTCACTATGTTTTCAAAAATGTTTGCTTTTCTTGTGTTTGTGGGTTTTGAAAAAGTTTGTTTTGAAAAACTTCTAGGTAACTCTTGTATCAGTCCTCAAGAGTGTATGAAGTATTTGTTTGAAAACTTTTTGAAAGTGTAGGTGCGAAAAGTTGTTTTTGTTTTTTTTGAAAGAGCAAGTACCCAGGAGAAATCTACCTACTCTAAGGAATTAAGCTGTGTAAGAGTCCTTTAGACAGTACTATCCCACTATTGAGAAGTAGGTAGCACCGTCGTTGGAGTTATTCGGGTCAATTCGATTATAGGGACAATGTGGTCACCAAAGCAATAGTAGGACGCCTTAGCGGTAACCCTAATGTCCTAGATCCTTTTTATCCGAGGCAACCGTTTCGAGGCAACTGGATCTTTAGACAGGAGGCGACCTCTAAAACACCCTATACTTGATGACCACGTCGAGGCAACCAGTGAGGCGTACCCTAAGAGTGGCATGTGCACGTGTGTCCAATTCAGTTAAGATTATCTTGTACATGTTATTTGTGAGCTACGGATTGGTTTTAATTTTCAAGCAAGTCTTGCATGCATATTAACAGTTAAGAGTGCGGAAAATAAATTGCGGAAAGGTAAATCTATGCTATTACAAGGCGCGGATCTATACATCGCCAAAAACAAAACCCGTTTGGAAAATAAATGCGGAAAGTAAAAGAAAGCGGTAAAAGTCCTAATTAACTATTAAATCCTCGGAAACAGTTACATCAATATAATCAAAAAGGAATTAAAGCGCGAAAGAAATTAAATCGGGAACATCCTTAAGGTTTTGACCCTTTTTGAGAAAAGAAAGTATTTTGTCCTTTTTGCAATTAATTGAAATTAAACCTAATTCTAATTAATTATTTAATTCAAAGAAAAAGTATTTTTTGTGTTTTTTGTGTTTTTAATGAAAAATAAAAAGAAAAGAAATTAAAAGTCAAGAAAACCCTAATTCTAGATTTATTTTATTTATTGTGAAAAGATTAAAATTAAACCTAATTAACAAAAAAGACTAAATTAATTAATTTACATCTTATTTACAAAAATAATTAATAGTGAATTTAAATAAATAATAAAAATATTTACAAATTTTTTTATTATCTGAATTTATTATGAAAAATATTAATCTGTTAATTAAATAATAATAATGCTAATAATTAATAAAAAGAAATTATAAAAGAAAAGAAAATAAAAAGAGTAACAAAACCAGGGGGGTGCTGGGCCCAATATGAGGTGTTATGCTAGCAATCTGAGGCCCAAGAACATCAAGCCTACGTTGACTTTCTGGATCAAGTGCCTGTTGGTTGACTGGAGAATATGGTGTGCTTCCATCCAGACCCTTGGACTGATGATGGTGGCCACATGGCAAGCTGCCGCGTGAGGTTTTATGGTGGAGCCTTTCATGAAGCCTGCATGTGAACTCATTGAAAAAAATAGAAACAAGGAATTTAGGGGACCTGGGAATCAAACCCAGGTCCCAATGGTTCTTGGACAGATCACCAACCACTAGGCCACTTGAACGCGTTTGTGAATAAGATAAGCAATGAAAATAATATATGGAAAATAAATGACATGCTGGAAAACCAACAAAACGCGCGTTCCTTTTGAATCGTCCAATGGCACGCTTCCACGTCCTTCGTCTTCCTCCCTGAATACCTGTAAAATAAATTAAATAGCGGGGGTTTTTAACCCCCACAAAGTAGCTTGAGGAATAATAGCGATTAGAATTCTATGCTATATAAATATGGCGCGATATGTCCAGTATATTCGTCTTGATCAGACGGTTTCAACCATGGGCATCATTAGTCCTAATTTTGCTTGGTCAAGAAAGCCCTAATTCCAGAACTCGTAAACCCTAGAACCCTTCAATGGCAACCTGCGATCCTGTACACTATAATGCAATTAACCAATTCCATTAGCTTTGTAAAGGTTCAAGCAATGTAAAATGATGATTAGAACATGTTAATGATGCATAAAATGCGAGTTTCGATTATGGAAAAGTCAAGCAAACCGTATCACTGTTCTTGCGTGTTCTTTGAGTGTTAAGGCTTGTTTTTGATTGCTACACGCTTCTGGGAATGCTAGCAATGTATTAGAATCCTTAAATTGCTTTGAAAGGGCCTGGAAGGTGGAATTCAGTTTTGAGTTTTCTTGGCTTTTTTTCAATATTGCATATGGTTTTCTGCAGCAGCTTTCCCGTGTCTGGAATTAGGTTTAGCTTATGCACTTATAGTAGAATGGTTTTAGGTCAAATCTTGCACCAAAAATCCATGGCATTCATGTTTTCAATATTTGATTTTCAATCAAATCTTTTTGCATATTTTTGATTGAAAAACCTTGCCAAATTGGGATATTTTGTCCCCTTGTAGTGTACACGAAATTGCCAGCTCATATTGGTCATATTTGCTTCATAAAAAGATTTGAAAACCATATCTTTGAATTTCCTACATTTTAAATCAATTAAATGAATTAATATTAATAAAAAATTCAATTAATTAATTAAAAATAAGAAAATAAATCAATTTAAGCTCAATGGGTCGTGCATAGGCCTTGGACAAAGTTTCAAGAAGGAATTTGAGGCCCATTAGCAAAAATGATGTGTTTTGAGCAAAGTTGACTTTTGCAAATTCATGAAAATTTCCCAACTTCTCCAATGCATATCTTGCTCAAATTTGATCATATGAACATGTTCTTGGACATTTTGGAAAGGTCTTGAAGTCCTCTAACCAATGCCTTTGGTCCCATGTCATTTGGATTTACCAATCTCACGTTATGGTCTTTGACTTAAAATGCATTTTTGTTGACTTTTGAAAAGGACCTATAATGTAGAAATTGATAACTTTTTGTGAGAGCATTTCTTGGACTTCGAATGTGAAGATGAGTTGTAGGAAATGTCATCCCCTTCAAAATTAGAATTGGATGGGATTTTTCTGATGAACCATGAAAAAGTTATGCTTTGGTCAAGTTACAGTTGACTTTTCTGCTGTCCCAAAATAGAAACTTTTTGCATCTTGATAATTTTTGAGCCATGCTTGTGGAATCATGGCCAAGACTTGATCAAATTATGATTGTGGCTTCAAAATAAGATGTTGACCAAAAATTCTGACTTTTGACTGTAAAATGACCATTTTGCCCCTACAGTTGATTGTGAAGCAAATGGAGCTTTTGACTGTGCAATTTGATGCTGTGAACCTTGCAACTTGGCATGTAGATGCTTGGCAATGTATATGGGCACATGGGACTTGATTGGACCACTGAAAACCTCAAATTCATTGAAGGAACCAAAACCCTAATTTTGACTGGCTTAGGAGGCATTTGGACTGTGCAACCCTTGAGTAATCTTGAGCCAATTGGAGATGATTCTTGATAAATCTAGGAGAATATGGGAGGGCAAATTTTGGGGTACAACAGAGAGCTTTCAAGAACCCTTGATACCAACTCCTTAAGCTGAGGAGGTACCTTTACCAGACTGACTTGGATAGTGAGTCTGCGGGCGAGGGCCATGTCCTACAAAACAAGACAAAAATAAACCCTAAGAATCCTTGAAATGGTTAGTATGATATGTTATGTTATGATGTTATGATTATGCTCAGATATAGCATATATAGTAAACACAAGCAAATCACACAAAGACCTTAGGTTTAAGGCTTGCATGGGTTTTAAGGTAATACCCTCTTGAAGTTAGGTTAGTTCAACCTGTTCTAAATATAGTAACTAGGTTCTAAGGGATCTCAATATCACCGATCTTTCCCCCAAATTTCATTCTAATAGACAATTGACTTGCCACCAAACAAAACTCAAGAGTAAAACCTCAATGAGTGTAGCATCGAGTATCAACCGACTTTGGGTTTACACCAAAGATGGCTATCTCACTACATCCTAAAAAGCCAAGTTAGTCAATTAAGGTGCTAAGGTCAATTGATGCTTTATGATACCACGCAGCGGCCCCGTATTATCCTTGATTACTCAAGGGCTACCAGTACACACCAAAGTATCGCATCAATGTAGCTACTGTTTCAACCGTGTCGGTATACCCCGCACAGCTCCCTCAAAGTTTATTGCTACTTACCTAAAAGGAATTCCCCGATCCAGGTTTAGGATCCAAACAACCCAAACAGACACCCTTAAAAGTAAATCAAACAAAACAATCAGAAGAAGCAATTAAAATGACCTAGATCCTAAGGTAAACCCCACTTTTTATTATCCCCAACAGAGTCGCCAGTTCTGTGATACGGTGGAAGAACTGACTGTTAATACTGGTTTGTGTTTTTTGTTTGCAAATGTCGTGGTAAGCAAGAGTCACCGTCGACTTTTCTTTTATGAAACAAAGGAAAGGGTGAAAAGAACAGAAAAAGACCTTTTTTCAAGATTTTCTAAGTAAGGTGGTAGATTATGGAAAGGGAAGGTATTAGCATCCTTTCCATCCGTGGTTTTCCACGGGCTCTTAGTTACTTGCTCATTTTTGAAATCTGTTTGTGTGTTTGTGGTTTTGAAAGTTTTTTGTTTGCTTTATGGTAACTCTTGTATCAGTCCTCAAGAGTGTGATAAAGAGTTTTTTTGAAAAGTATTTTGAAAAGTGTGTAAGTGTGAAAGTTTGTTTTTTGAGCAAGTACTTAAAAGTCATCTACCTACTAGAAAAAAGATGTTCTTTTCCTCTTATCCTTTAAACAACACTATCCTACTATTAGTGAGTAGGTAGCCCTATCGTTGGATGTAGAGGGACTATCGAAAGTGGCATACGGTCATTGAAGCAATGGTTAGGAAACCTTAGTAGTTACCCTAGAGTCTTAAAGATCTTTCTGAGGCAACATTTGAATGGGTCATTTTTTATCTTTTGGGACTAGAGGGAAACCACTAAAACTCCCTATACTTCATGACCGTTTACCGAAGGCAACCGGAGTGGGAGATACCCTAGGGGTGAGCATGTGCAAGTGTGTTGAGATTCAGTTCATTTATCTTGCATATTTAGGGTTATCTAATCGTTTTAATTTTCAGCTTTTCTCCATACAAGCCTATTTACTAACAGTAATATAGTAAAATAATAAAGCAATAAATGCACAAAAAATAAAATGCAGAAAAATAAATCCTAAGTTATTACACGGCTTTGGGAGAGATACATTATAAAAACTTTGGGGATAGGAAAAAAACAGTAAATAAACCCTAAGTTAAAAGCTATTACAAACTATGTACAAATACAATAATTGAAAAGAATAATAAAACGGAGAATAATAAACGCGCGAATATTAAAACGGGAATAAGTTGAGAAACCTAAAAAAATCTAATTGACTTAGAAACATATTTTTGGTATTTTATATGAAAAAGATTTGAGATTTAACCTAATTTCTAATTAATTTTAAATTTAAGAAAACAAGTTAAAATCAATTAAATTAAATTAATTTGCAAGAATTAATTTTAATTATATAAAAAAAACTAAGTATATTTTTTTGTGATTTTTGTTGATTTTATGATTAAAATAAAAATGAATTTAAAAAAACATAAACTAATTAAAAAAATGTAAATTAAAAAAATGAAAGGAGCCTGATAGTAGGAAGCAACTGGGGGTGTGTTTGGAAATTTACTAGGTCCAAGTTGCGCTGGCCCAACTTCCTGTATGGAATCCAGTGTTACTGACCCATGGAACCTTCGGTGGGGGTACCGAATCTTGAGCATTTGAACTAGATATGATGAGATCTCATGGCATTGTGATGAGGTCACACGGTAGGCATGATGGGTTCTAAAGCATTGGATCTATATGAAACAAATAAGAGAAAATTAAATTTTGCAAAAGGTCTGGATCGAACCCAACCCTCTTTGGACTAACGCCTTATGACATCTCGCCATGCCAACTGAGCTGCACGTTTCAACTGTTAACTAAATACCAAGAAACATATATAAATTAAAAGTGATATCTGTCCCGGAGAGGTGCCAGAGCCCTAGCTTCGGTCGTCTTCTCCGGTTGTCTCCTTCCTATAAACCTGTAAAATAGACATAATTAAAGATCCAGGGGGATCCTACCCCCCTAATTCAGGGCCTACAATCTCAATGGAAACATTTTCATGGCCTAAAAGTGTCTAGTTTGGGTGCTATTATGAAAACGATAACGACCAGAGCAAATATGGCATATCCTGATTCATGATGCATGGGACCTATGCAAGAGTTCCAACATGTACTAATTAACCTCAGTAACATGTTAGTGATGTTAATACAGTTTAACATAACACAAAACAACAAATATGAATTTTGCAAAAGATGTTCAACCGGTCATGCCATGTTGTGCAGATTTATGTGCGCTGGGACATCAAAACCATCCCAAACTTACTCGATATGTTTGCTAGGAATGAATGGAGTGGAGATCTTGTCGTAGGAGGGCTTGAGATAAGGGTTTGAGAACAATAGGGTTCTTGATGAATTTTTTGAGATTTTTGACAATTTAAGAGGCTAGGGTTTCGTTTTTTTTCTTGGTCTGAATTATGGAGAAATATATAGTGTGTTTTTAGGTCAAATCAAATGGACTTGGATCTTTGTACAAAAGATTTGATTTGATTTTAATTATTTTTCATTATTAATCAATTAAATAAAAAATAATTGAAATAATTAAAATAAAACACAACCAAAGGGTGTAAGAATCAAATTTGAGGTGTAATACACGTGTGAACTCTCAATCCATGGCCCACAAGTCCAAAACATCAAAATTGCTCAACTTGAAATTTATGCATTTCACCAAAATTTCCCAACTTTATATGGTCATAACTTGCTCAATTTGCATCTTTTGAGGGTGATCTTAAACTTTTTGGAAATCCCGAGATGTCCTATACAATCTCTATGTTGACCATTTTTGCATTTGAAGGGTTTATCTTAATGTAAATAGTCTTCGAAAAAAGTGTCTTTTGTTGACTTTCTGAAAATGACCTATAATGTATGAGCTTATATCTTTCAAATGGTGAATTTCTTGATCTTGAGGGAAAAATAGAAGTTATAGGGAATTGGATTCTCTTTAGAATGAGCCTTGGTTTGGGAAAAATGGATGAAGTATGTAAAAGTTATGCCTAGTCAAAGTTCAGTTGACTTTTTCTATAGAAACCCTAATTTAGCATTTCTTGACTTTTGATAGATTTGGAGCATTTCTTGAGGAGTCATGATAAAGACTTGATCAAATTATGGATATCACTTCTAAATGTTGATTTTGACCAAAAATATTGAAGTTTGACTGTATTTGGGTCACAGTTGACTTTTGACCTACCACAGTTGATTTTCAGGCATTTGAGTAGTTGACTGAGCAAACTTGTTTTGCAAGACATGAAACTTGGCATGGATAATATAGAGGACATATTAGGATAATGGAGACCATTTTGGACCCTTGGAACTCAACCATCTTGTTCAGGAGTGACACCCTAGTTTGAGGCTCATTGTCTTAGGAGGGGGATTTGTGTGGCCAATCCTTAGTCAATATGAGCAATTGAGGACCTCTAGGAGTATATTTTGTGTGAAAATGGGATGGAAAATTTTGGGGTACAACACACCCTTTTTATGTTTAATTCTTGACATTTTTAGCCCATTAGTTAAACCAGAACTTCTAGATCAACCCCTTTTATTTGTTTATCAAAACAGTGATCTTGGGCCAGAATTTCTAGACATTCCCACACAACAACATTGACACCTATCATACTGTTGCAACCGGTTTTTAAATCAAGAGTCGCCACTATTAATTTTTATCCTAGGGAAACGAATCTAAAAGAAAACCCTAATTCGCGGACAGAGAGTCTAGGTTTCGGACTCAATTAGACGAAAGGAAGGTGTTAGGCACCTTTCATCCACCTTGTTCACAAGGATATTAGCCCTAGGTTTAGGTTTGGGGAAAAATAGTGTTTTAAGTTTTAATTAGCAAGACTCGCCACGATTTTAGACCGCGTGCCTACGTATCCTCTTATGAGGAATCATAGTCCCAATTCGTAGTTCGTATAGGTTGGTGTCTTTTAGAGGGTTTGTAAACAAATTTTGAATCACTTCGCACTCGATCGGGAGTAGTGATTGTGGAGATTTTGACTGAGTACGCAGTAAGCCAAAACCGGTTTAAAACCCTATTTGCAAAAAAACTGTTGATTAGCTTAGTTTGTTCACAAAAATAGTTTGAGATTTGTTGGTGTTTTTTATTGTGCTAATTGCGAAGAAGTCTTGATTAATGCATGATTAAAAAAACTTAATGCAAATAGTATAGAAAATAATATATGCAATTTTTACATGAAAGTGATTTATTTGATCATATAATACACTTATATATAATAAATAATAATTAATATTAAAATATGGTAATAAAAATCAATAGTAATGATTATAATAATTAATAAATAATTAATAAAATATAATATAAATCAAATATAATAAATAAATAAATAATATATATATAAAAGAAATAAAAATAAAAATTGTTTTGAATAAACCTGGGGGTGTATTTCTTAGTTGTGGAGTAAAAGCCTGGGGTGTGACTTAGTAATTTAACTGGGCCCAAAATAATTCTGGACAGGGGGGTGCAAAATGATTCATGGTTCAGCAATCCTTAAAAAGGGGGTGTGTATAGCGCTGGGCTTAGGCCCACTACGGATGTCAAAGGGGGGTCCATTTGATCGTATGGGGCGAGACGCATGCGAGTTAGCGTGTGACTTGGCCTTAGGGCCGTCAGATCAAGATCCAGTGGATGTTAATGAGGGAGTACGTGAGTTATGGTGTATGCGTGTGCAGGGGGTCTAAACATAACTTATCGTTTTTTTTAACATTTTTACAATTTCCCTTTTATATCCAACAAGCCCCTTCATATTTCTTTCTTCTTCGCGGTTCCCCTCACGATAGAACACCTAGACGCCCTTTAACCCAACCCTTTACTCACTGCAGCAGTGTTCTTCCATGCCCCTACCCACCATAAAGGAAACCCCACAACACCCAAAACGACAACAACAACAAAACTAAGCTAAGGAGAATTTACTCTTTTATGATCTTGTTCTCCGATTTTGAATGTTCTTGTGGATTTGACTAAACCTCCATTTGTTGTTCGATTCTATAGGTTGGTGAGTGGTGGCCGACGGTGGAGAGGGGCAGGAGATGATGGCTTTACGGGACGATTAGGGTTTCTGATATAGAAACTCTAATCATCTTCCCTTCTCATTCTCAACGGCGCAAGTGGATCTATGTTTCAACTCCTCCGTCTCAATTTTTCTTCTTCATCCTTAACCTTCGTCTCCGCATCCGCTTTCGGTAAAGGCTTCTCTCGCTTTTTTCTTGTTCTACCCCAAAAGATACCCCCGCCTCTGTAACAAATCCCCCTCCTCTGTAACAAATCCCCCCTCCCCCAGTTTTCTTAATTTTTTGTTTATTTATATTCTTCGGAATTTTAGGGTTCTGAGTTGTTAGCATTAGGTTAGGAAGATTAGATCCATTAGAGATTTTTCCATTCTGTAATTGATTCAAATTTTCTTCTTCTTATAATCGATTTGGTTTCATTCTGTAATATATGATTGGATTTGTAATGTTGAGATTCTTTCCAGATTTTGCCATTTAAGAAATGATTCTGAGATTTATGGTGAGATTTATTTTTTAAAGTTTTGTTTGTTCTTGATTCAGTAATTTCAGATTTGCAGATTTCCTGCTTTTGATTGGGTTCAGAAGATTTAGTTAATCTCCATAGTACTGGTTACTGATACCGTATGTGTTTTCTTTTTTGGGATATTTGGGCTTGTGTTGCTTTTTTTTTATTTAGCCCGACGCATTTTTACAACAAGCCAGAATTTAGTTCCATTAGGCTATTTATATCCTGGCCCAGCATTACCGGCCTCTCTCTCTCTCTTTTTTACTCAGCAAACTTAAAATGTAATCACTTTTGTCAGTAATAAACAAATAGAAATGCATTAAGTTTTCTTTTTAATATATTATTTGTCTATCAATAACAGTTTTCTTTCCCTTTTTATTTATCCCAAATTGCAACAACAAATGTTCAATAAAGTACTTTATAACATCTTTTTAATAACACAATTAGTACTCCTAATAATTTTGTACAAATATTTTCCAATCTCCTAATGATAGTAACACATTTTTTTATAGAAATAACACAGTAATGACGAAAACGTCAAATGGGTTGGCTAGCTAAAACTCAATGGGCTTACGAATCTATAACCATACCTTTCTATTGCTACTCAAAAACAAGTCTGGGCCAATACAGATTCTAATGGATCTGAGTTTCACCTCTTCTTTTTACTAACAATAATAACACCTAATGAACCCTTATGTAGTAATTATTAATTAACAGTAACTTAAACTTAAGTAGACTTTATAATTTAATAACTTAGTAATAATTTTATCATTTTTCTTTTCAACTGCATGGGCCACTGGCCAACATGCTACGCGAATAAGTTTATGAGTCTTTCTGACTTTAGAAAGCCTCACTCTCCTGGATTAAAGCACACCCCCTAGCCAGATAAAGACGGACCATCAGATACTGCTGTACCATCTTTAATTAAATGTTTTCTCAAAAAATAAAATCAATGAGGTAGGACAAATTTGGGGTACGACAGCTGCCCCTATTCAATTATTTTTCAGTCGAATGGCGCGAGAAAACGCGAGCCTTGCGCATTCTGATTGGAAGTTTATTGAATACTTGAAGTATCCCCGAAATTTGTCCAACAAACATAAAGTTACACTGATACAATATACCCTTACGAGTCTCAAGAAAGTAGGCAAAGCTGATGATATATCGCTTACCCGGGTTTGATAACGAGGCGGATGATGCAATTCTGTATGTCTTGGCTTATTCACCCCTTTGGAGGGTGAGTATAGCAATGATTGATGATGCATGGCTGCTTGAAGACTGAGGCCATGGATTATGTTTGCGAATCGTCGGATGACGTCTGAGGCGATGTTTTAAGCGTGAATACATTGCGGCTCAGAGGCTATGTATTTGAGCCTGAAGAATGCATTGCGGCTTAGAGGCAATGTGTTTGGGTTAGAAGAATGCATTGCGGCTTAGAGGTAATGGGTTTAAGTTTGAAGAACGCATTGCGGCTTAGAGGCAATGTGTTTGAGTTTGAAGAACACATTGCGGCTTAGAGGAAATGTGTTTGAGTTTGAAGAACGCATTGCGGCTTAGAGGCAATATGTCGATTTGGATAATACATTGCGGATTAGGTACAATGTGTTGGGTTTGCGAATACATTGCGGCTTAGAGGAAATGTGTCGAGTTTTGTTTTCTTTTGAGCATCGTAGCATGAAGTCTGAGGCGATGATCGGTGTTTATGGCATAACGAAATGTACTGCTGCATGAAGTCTGATACAATGGGTAAAATTTTTATTTTTTCATCGTGGCATGAAGTCTGAGGCAGTGATATGTGTCGCAGAATAAGAAACACATTGCTACATGAAGTTTGAGGCAATGGGTTAGGTTTACAAATCACTGTGTGAAGTCTGATGTGATAAGCTAAATTTGTTGTTTCGAACATCGTTGTATGAAGTCTGAGAAGATGGTCTGAGTTGGGTTATGCATTGCAGCTTAGAGGCAATATGCTGATCTGGATAATATATTGCGGCTTAGAGGCAATATATTGATCTGGAAAGATACATTGCGGCTTAGAGGCAATGTGTTGGTTGGATAATATATTGCGGCTTAGAAGAAATATGTTGATCTGGAGAGATACATTGCGGCTTAGAAGCAATGTGCTAGTTGGATAATATATTGCGGCTTAGAAGCAATATTTGATCTGGAGAGATACATTGTGGCTTAGAGGCAATGTGCTGGTTGGATAATATATTGCGACTTAGAAGTAATATAATGATCTGGAGAGATACATTGCGGCTTAGAGGCAATATGTTGATCTGGAGAGATACATTGCGGCTTAGAGGCAATGTGCTGGTTGGATAATATATTGCGGCTTAGAAGCAATATGTTGATCTGGAGAGATACATTGAGGCTTAGAGGCAATGTGCTTGTTTGGATAGTATATTGCGGCTTAGAGGCAATATGTTGATTTGGAAAGATATATTACGGCTTAGGAGCAATATAGTGATTTCTGACAATGCGTTGCAGCTTAGAGGCAACATACCGGATTTTGCAAATACATTGCGGCTTGGAGGAAATGTAATTGGTTTTTGCGAATGTGTTACGGCTTAGAGGCGACGTACAAAGTGTTGAAAATCCATTGCGGCTTAGAGGCACTGTAATGGGTCTGAGGATACATTGCGGCTTAGAGGCAATGTAATGGGTCTTTGAGAATGTGTTGCGGCTTAGAGACAACATACAGAGTTTGGAGGATATATTACGGCTTAGAAGCAATATACTGAGTTTTGACAATGCGTTGCGGCTTAGGGGCAACATACAGAGTGTTGTGAATTCATTGCAGCATAGAGGCAATGTAATGGGTCTTCGAGAATATGTTGCGGTTTAGAGGTAACATGCTGAGTTTTGTGAATGCATTGCGGCTTAGAGGCAATGTGTTTTAGATGATATATTGCGGCTTAGGGGCAATATACTGAGTTTCACGGATACATTGCAGCTTAGAAGCAATGTGTTGGCTTGGAGATATGCTGCATCTTAGAGGCAACATACTGAGTTCATAAGGAGCTCGTCACTGCAGGAAGACTTAGGTGATAGGCGAAATGTGTCACGGCATGAAGACTGAAGTGACGAGTTAAATCGTAGGAGAAACATTGTGTTGGTTGACCCTTAGATAGTTGAATCGAGGGTGAAATTATTTGTCTGTTTGCTAGGCGATACATGTGTATGCATGCGTATTGAATGTTGCATGTATGTATGATGTTTGACATTGATATGGAGCTCTGAATATGTATGTAAAAATGTATAGTGTATGTATGCTATGCAAATTGTATGTATGAAATGTGCGTAAGATGTGCGTATGCCTCGAAATGTTTTACAGACTATTTTCGGCATTCTCTCCTTTAAACCATTGGCTTAGAATTACCAATTCCTGGTGTTGTATGTTGTGTCGTCGTAGAATTGTTGAACTTGAATGCGGTGGACAAAGTTAGCCAAAGTTGAGCATTGATTTTGTATTGTTGGCGTAGACGTAGATGATGGCCTATGCGTAACTTTGTATGCAGGCGTAGACGTAGACGTAGGTAATGGCCTATGCGTAGATTTGTATGCAGGCGTAGACGTAGATGTAGATAATGGCCTTATGCATAGATTTGTATGCAGGTGTAGACGTAGACATAGACGTAGACATAGATAATGGATCATGCATAGATTTGTATCCAGGCGTAGACGCATGTATTGGCATATGTGTGGTCTTTGTAAGCGTAAGCATAGACGTATGTAGATTCATACTTTATAGGCGCATGTGTGGGCGTAGATGTACATAGATTCATATGTCGTAGGCGTAGGCGTGAGCGTAGACGTGTGTAGACTTACATGTCGTATGCACGGGCGTAAGTGTATGTTGATTCGTACGTCATAGGCGCAGGCGTAAGCGTATGTAGACTCACATGTCGTAGGCACAGGCATAAGCGTAAGCCTGTGTTGAATTGGCAGGAGTACACATGTGCGTGGACACATGTGCGGACGTAGACTTTGTGTTGCAAGCGTAGGTATAGGCACTACCATAGACGTAGACTTTGCGTAGGGACGTCGGCATATACTTGGTATTGTTGAGGGCAAGCATAAGCGCAGGTGTAGACATAGTCTTTTTTGCACCGTGAGCATAGACATAGGCATAGAAATGGACGTAGACTTTGCGTAGGGACGCGTAGATATATGCATAGACTTTGTATTGTCGAGTGCAATTATAGGCGCAAACATGTGTACAGACGTAGACCTTTTGCATCGTAAGCATGGATATGCATAGATACAGGCGTAGACCTGTGTATGGATGTAGGCGTAAATATGCATAGATACGGGCGTAGACATGCGTAGATTTTCAAGACGTAGGAGTAGTCATGTGCGTGGACGTAGACGTGTATTTTCTTTTGATATCTTTCTAACCAAAATAGTTTTTGATGTTTTGTTAAATGCTTTTATTTTGTTAATCCCCTGAAATGATTTCAAGACAATATTCACAAGTAATGATCGTAATAATTTGCAAACAAGTCAGAGAAAAGAAAAAACGCAATTTGAAAAATACAAAGGAAGCAACTGTTTTATTAATATGCCTATGAATAGGTGAAAGTATAAGATGCAATTCCTAGAAAGAGGTAATTACAGAAAGTTTAAAAATTGTAAATGGCAATGAAAAATGATAGTTGCTACTTGTTGTACCCCAAAATTTGCCCTCCCATTTCTCATTAATTTCTCATCACAAAGCCCTTGGAGCTCAAGATCTAGTTAGGGTTTCATCTGCTCAAGACTTCTCCTTGCATTGTTGACCCAAATTAGGGTTTGTGTTTGCACAAAGATGTTTTGACCTAAAATGCCTAAGATGACCTTCTTGCTTCATATTGGACTCCCAAGTTTATCCATGTCAAGTTTCAAGTCTTGATTCCAAGTTTTGCCCAGTCAATTGGACAGTTGACCTAGAAATCAACTGTATTGGGGAAAAAGTCAACTGTGGCCAATTGACAGTCAAATCTCATGAAAATTGACCCACATCAACATTGTGAACTCATATGAACCATTTGATCAAGTTTGGATCACAATTCCACAGGAAATTTGATCAAATCACCAAAAGGGCAAAATGGTCATTTTTAGGGTTTTGACTGCACAAAGGCAATTTTTGACTATTTGACCTAGCCAATGGCAAACCAAGCTCACATATGGACTCAAGGACCCCATGGAATTGTCTTGACATGCTCAACAAGTTCAAAAGATCCCAAGTACACAGGATTGACAGATGAATTTTCCAGTCAACTGAGCCAAAATTGACTTTATACTGAAAAGTCAAACTTTGACTTTTTGGTCAAAATCAAGAGTCAAGATTCATTTTTCATCAAAACATGCCAAATCATGAAACTTGTTCACCAAGAAATCAAAAATTGCAAATTAGGGTTTGAAATGGGAATTTTTCATAACTTAGAATTTTTCTAAGTTATGAAAAACCCTAATTTTTTCCCAACTTTGCCCCACTTTCTCACCAAGATTCATTTGGATTCAAACAAAAGTCAAAAGATGAAAGTTGTAGCTTGTTGCATAATCTACAACTTTGATTCACAAAGTTTTCCCAAATGAGGCTTGTATCTCAAGTTACAATTTTTTGAATAAGGGTACTAAACCATCTTTAACTTAGTGAAAATTTGACCTTTTTTGGCAAGGTTTTCTACCTAACTTCAAGGCCATTTTCCATACACTTCCACTTGGAATTTCAATTTGCATTTCAAATATGGATTGTAGCACACATTCCAAGCTTTCCAAAATGTCCAAGAACTCATCAAACAACCTCATAACTTGAGAGAATCGAATTTCACAATATGGCAAAAACTCACTTTTGAATTGATCATGTACATGTTCATAACTTAGGCCATTTTCAAGTCAGCATAGTTTGTGCTACATTACAGGTCCTTAAACCATCCAACACTCAATAATTTAATGCATATTAATTGTGTTAAAGTGTTGTTCTTTGAGTGCAAGCATTACATACAAGTTTAATCCATTTATGGAAAAAGCAAAATGGCCATTTTTGCAAAAGCAAGCTTTATGTCCAATTGAAAATCCAACAAGTACAGATGAGATCTAATTGGCACAAGATTATGAGCAAAACACTCTGATCAAGACCAGGTTAGCAACATGTTTAAGGGTCCCCTACTTGCCTAAAACATCAAGTTGACTTTGTTTGCTTAAGTGTGAAGAAAAGTATCATAACATAACACAACTTCTCTCTCAGCATTAGAACACAGAAGCAAACATTGTAGACACCTTCTAATCATCCAACCCAAGCTAGAACACGAGCCCTTGGCCTCCCAAACACTCCCATTCCCAGAATCACTCTCAAACTGCATAAACAGGGCAAGGCCTGCAGATTGAACACCATCTCTCATTCCTTGCATGATTTCTTGACCAAAGCTTATCAAACACATTCCCTAGCACCAATGCAAGCTAACCAAGACCTGAAACACGACCTGTAATTCCTCTAACAAGTTCCACCATTTTCACTTTCTCATTTTGCAGTTGAAGGTCCATAGTTCGATTCAAGGTGTCTCAAGGCAAAGTAAACATTGGAACAACATCACCATACCTCAAGGAAGCTATACCAACCATCACCTTGCACTGAAAGCTTCCCCATTGCCAGATAGAACTTCAACTGAACAGGTACTTTGGTGAACTTCTAACTCTTAGTATAGGCATCATTAACTCTAGGTTTGTGAATAAGAAATGTTCTACTCATGCCCCTGAACCTGTACATGCTTTTACTTTTCATTTATTTTGCCTGAGCTATGAGAATTTAAGGTTTGAAAATGGCAGAAAACTTAGGTCAGGATTTGGGAATGTCAAAATTCTCTCTCATTTCTGAGAGTTAGAATGAGTTTTTTATATATTTGGAATCGTGATTCAATGCTTAACATTTCTTATGTTCGAAGTTTGTGCAAAAGATCAAGGAATCCAGGTGTTTGAATTGGAAGAACAGGCGCGTGTTTTGACATGTTTTTTGTCTGAAGGTTGAAGAAGAAGTTCCTGGGCTGGGCTTGCTTCTGATTTTCTTTCCACACCACATTTTTTGTTTCATACCCCCTAGGCCCATTTGGTTTATTTCAATGATTTTTTGATTTTTCTTTTTTCATGCTGACTTATTTATTTTTGCTTATAATATAAAAAATATAAAAAAATATTTTTATACCATTTTCCTATTTTTTTAGCATTTATTTGTTTATAGGAATCATTTATATATATATATATATATATATATATATATATATATATATATATATATATATATATATATATATATATATATATTATATATATATATATATATATATATATATATATATATATATATATATATATATATATATATATATATATATATATATATATATATATATATATATATATATATATATATATATATATATATATATATATATATATATATATATATATATATATATATATATATATATATATATATATATATATATATATATATATAGTATTTAGAATAAATAGAAAAAATAATACAAATATACTTTCTTTTCTGATTTTATTGCATTTTCCCTTTTGAAAATATTTTATACAAAATATACTTTTTATATAAATATTAAATATTATTATTTTTATATATATAGTATTTATTTCATAAATAATAAAGATATATATATATATATATATATATATATATATATATATATATATATATATATATATATATAATATATATATATATATATATATATATATATATATATATATATATATATATATATATTATATATATATATATATATATATATATATATATATATATATATATATATATATATATATATATATATATATATATATATATATATATATATATATATATATATATATATATATATATATATATATATATATATATATATATATATATATATATATATATATATATATATATATATATATATTAATGTACTTAGGGCAAAAATACTAAAATACATACATTTTTTATTTTATTAATATTTGATGCGGAAAATACTTTCTTTATGAATATACTCCATTTGATTTTATTTTATATAATTATTAAATCTATACATATTAAATAGTTAATATATTTACTTAATAAAAATTAGGGTTTCACCCTTAAGAATACAAAAACTCCAAAAAATAATACCTTTTTATTTTTATTTATTTAATATAAATAATACTTTTTCATACATATAAAAACCTTCCTTTTGCATTTTGCATCTTGATTCTATTTTTCCATTTTATTTATGCCTTTAATTATATTGTAAATATTCAAAGAAAATGATGTAATAGCTAGGTTTAATTTCTTGTCTAAATATCCCCCATTTGAAATATTTGTACCCCCTTTCCCATATATTGTTGTAATAGTGTAGGAATTTAATTTTCGCACTTTATCGCTTTCTAAATATACTATGCTAGAATTAGGGTTTGTATGTAAATAAAAAGAACAAAATAGTTTGACCTAATTTCAAGATAAACAAGCATGAAAATGGACAACACATCTCACACTTGCACCCCTAGGGTATTCCACTTTGTTGCCTTCAAATAATTGGGCCATATTGCATGTTAGGTTTCTTTGGGTAAAACAACAATCAAATGATCATAGTCCCTCGATGACGCTTTCGAAAAGTTGCCTAAAATGATCAAGTCCCTTTCAAAGAGAAATTGCCCAAAGATACTTAGCACTATTGCAATTATGGTCTAAACGATGACCCGCGCCCGTCCCTTTCACCTCCTAATACAAGATTGTCCACCAAATGCAATGGTGGAACAAATTTGTCAAAAGGGTTAAAACATAACAAAAATCTTTGAGAACTTTAGGGTAGATAGCTCTTAGGTACTTGTCAACTTGCAAAACAAAACATTTGCCTATTTTCACACCACACTTTCAAAACAAACTTTCAAAAAACCTTGGAACATCTTTTCAAAAGACAAAACACCTTTTGTAAAACATTCGAGTAAAGAATTGTTACAAGGGTAGCCTATACAAGGCATCTTTTTTAAAGCATTTTCAAAACCACACACCAAGCACCATTTCAAACAATTGAAAACCAAGGCAAGTTGATCTAAGCAAGTACCTAAGAGCCCATGGATAACCATGGATAGAAAGGGTGCTAATACCTTCCCTTTCTATAATCTACTCCCCGAACCCACGAAATATCTCAAAGGTTTTTTGCTTTGCTTTTTAAACCTTTCCTTAGGATAAAATAAAAAGTCGGTGGCGACTCTTGCTCAACCGAAACATTTGCGAATTCAAACACAAAACCATAGTCAGTTCTCCCACCGTATCACAGAACTGGTGACTCTGCTGGGGAGATTGTAAAAGTGGAGTAACCTTAGGGCTTAGATCACCCTCTTGCATGATTAATTGTTTGTCTTGATTGCTTTACATCTTGGCTCTATTGTTTGGGTTTGCAATCCTACACCCAGATTTTGAGAAACATTCATAGATAGCAATACGTTGTGGAAACTGTGCGGGGTATACCGACACGGTCGAAGCAATAGCTATATTAGTGCGACATATTTGTGAGTACCGGTAACCCTTGAGTTCAATCAAGGAGAGTACGGGGCCGCTGAGTGATGTCACTAAGCACTAATGACCTAGAACCTTACTTGACCATCTTGGCCTTTTATTAGGAGTAGTGAGATGACCGGCTTTGGTGCAGTCCGAAGTTGGTAGATACTCGATACTACACTCATTGAGGGTTGTTTTCTTGGAATATTTGGTCGCTAGTTAAGTGGCTAAACCAAAACAATGAACAATGAAAACAATCCCGTGATATTGAGCTCCTTAGAACCCGGTTACTATTTATAGGACAGGTTTTTAAGCCAACTACACTCAAGAGGGTACTTACCTATGAAACCCCATGCAAGCCTGAAACTAGGGTTTGGTGTGATTTGCTTGTACATATGTTTTGTGCATACATCATAAACATCATAAAACATCATATGCATTCACTAACCATTTCAAGGGTTTGGATCTTCATCTTTGTTCTTGTTTTGTAGGTCATGGAAGTTCCTCGCAGAAATACCATTCAAGTCAACCTTGTGAGAATCTCTCCTCAACTCAAGGATCTCACCTTAAGAATTCCGGAAAACTCATCCTTCAGTGAAAGACATGGTAGACTGCTCAGTTTAGTCAACACCAACATTGAGGAAGACATGATGAAAGTGCTATTCCAGTTTTTTGACCCTCTTCACCACTGTTTCACTTTCCCGGATTATCAGTTGGTGCCCAATTTGGAGGAGTTTTCTCAACTCCTAAGAATCCCTATCCTTAATCAACTACCGTTCAACGGTACGGAAAAGGAACCAAAGCCGGAAAATGTTGCTCGAGCATTACATCTACAACCATCCGACATCAAGGGGCATTGGGAAACCAGAAGCGGCGTCAAAGGATTCTTAGCAAAATTCTTGTTTGAGAAGGCACAAGAATGTTGGAATTCATTGGACCTACAAGCCTTTGAAGAGATTGTGGCACTCCTTATCTATGGGTTGGTCTTGTTCCCAAATCCTGACCAATTGGTAGATGTCAATGCCGTCAAAATCTTCTTGTCCAGAAATCCAATACCAACATTGCTTGGGGACATCCTTCACTCATTTGACACACGAACAATGAGAAAGAGGGGTGTTTTCATGTGCTGTACTCCTCTCCTTGCAAGGTGGTTTATTTCGCACCTTCCACAATCTGTCTTGAAGAATGACCAAGGTTCAAGGTGGTCCCAACGGTTGATGACTCTTACTCATTCTGATGTGCATTGGTGTTCTCGGTCCAGAGAAAATGTCATCATTATCGATCGTTGCGGAGAATTTCCTAATGTTCCTTTACTTGGAATCAGGGGAGGTATCACCTACAACCCTTGCCTAGCTTTGAGGCAATTTGGATATGCACGGAGGGATGGCCCTCATGACATGTTGATTCCTGACCTAGTTTTTGACTTCGACAACGATGCGCAAGGACTTCGCGAAAGATTCATCAGAGCTTGGGGAAAACTCAACAAGGTTGATAGCAAGACTCTGGGACACAAGAACTCCATCCCTCTTGAGCCCTATCTCAAGTGGATACGAGCCCGAGCCCAAAGTCTAATGATGCCTTATCCTCATGTACTCCCAGTGATTAAAGAGCCCGTCAATGAGGGAGAGGTTCCCTACACCATCCTACACCCAGACATGCCTACATCGTGGGAGGAAATGCAGAAAAGTTGGATTCAGCTCAAGGAGGAACGGAATACTTTTGAAGCTAGCTTCTACGCCAGTGAGAAGAAGGTTCTAGAGCTTACCCGCCGACTCCATGAGCAAGAGGCCCTCAACACCTACATCGCACCAAAGAGGATGCGCAATGTCTTTTTGCCTTGAGAAGTTATTTTGTAATATTTGGCCCATGGGGCATTTATGTACTAACAAATTTCTTCTTATTAATGTGATGTGCGTTCTTCTTTGTCTGAAACAATTTTGAATGTCCTAAATCCTTGAATGCATTGCATTCATAAGCATATCATCCATCATGTGCATAAGCAGGTCTCTTCAACAGGTTTCCTTATCTGTCTGCTGTTTATTTCAGTAGGATGGATCTCGAGCAAACAGTCAAAGACCTGCAAGCTCAAAATGCACAGTTCCAGCAACTCCTGATGACCTTGGCTAAGGGTCAGGAGGATATCAAGACCCAATTGGGGAACAAAGACCCAGTGAAGAAGAAGAAAAGGAGAGTCGGAGTGGCTACTTTGGGAGAAGATTTGACGGAGAAGCTCAGAGGGTGCTTGAATTTCCTCCTACCTCTGATGAAGGGACCAGCAAAAGAGGTGGAGCTGCGGTACCTTCCGAGTCTGATGCGGAAGAAGAAGAGGTCGAAGAGGATGGAGATTATTCTGACCAGCAATACCCTCCAGCTGATGATAAATACAAAGGGCTAGAAGACAGATTGGCCGCCATGGAATTACAAAGAGTACCGGGTTTGGATTTTGAAGACTTAGGTTTGGTCGCCGGGATTGTGATTCCCCCAAAATTCAAAGTGCCAGTGTTTATGAGGTATGATGGGTTGTCCTGTCCCAAAATGCATCTCAGGTCCTACGTGAGAAAGATTCAACCCTATACGGCAGATAAAAAACCTTTGGATTCATTTCTATCAAGACAGCCTTTCGGGAGCTCAGTTGGAGTGGTTTTATCAGCTAGAAGGAACCAGTGTCAGAAAATTGGGAAGATTTGGCCACCTCTTTCTACAAACAATACCAGTATAATTCTGACCTTGCTCCTACTCGTACCCAACTTCAGGGTATGTCGTTAGGAACCGGCGAAGGATTCAAAGAATATGCACAAAAATGGAGGGATTTGGCTGGCAGGGTGCAGCCTCCTTTAACTGACCGCGAACTCGTTGATATGTTTCTAGGGACCCTATCTGGGCCATTTTTCAATCATCTGATTGGTAACTCTTCCGCGGGGTTTACCGATTTGATCTTAACAGGCGAAAGAATAGAAGCTGGCATCAAGTCAGGAAAGATTCAGAAGGGTGTTGCTGCAAGTGTTGAGAAGAAGCCTTTTAAGAAGGAGACAACTATGGTATATTCTCAGAGAAGAGAAGGGAAGACGGAGCATCGGCCAACTGTGGGGGCCGTAATGATTCAAAACACTCCGAGTGAGCAGCCTCGCTATAACCAGTCCAGACCAAATCAACAACGGGTGGAACGGCCACAACGGCAGTTCACCCGCATTAATATGACTCCAGCGCAAGTGCTTCCCCATCTGTTGAAGTTGAATCTCGCCACCATCAAGGAGGCACCAAAGAATGTGAATACGTCCTCTCCGCATTATCATGCTAATGCTAAATGTGCCTACCATTCAGACAGTGTTGGACACGACACCAATGATTTTTGGGCACTCAAGCATAAAATCCAAGACCTGATAGAGGCGAAGGAGGTGGAGTTTGACGCTCCAGAGAAGCCTAATGTGATATCTGCACCCATGCCGAAGCACGGCCGAAATGTCAATGCCATTGAAGAAGATTTGTATGTTGCTGATGTCAGTGATCTGACTACTTCACTGCTAACCATTAAGTTGAATTTGTTAAGGGCCGGGATCTTCCCGGGTTGTAAAGAAGATTGCTATTGTTGTTACTCTCTGCCGTTTGATTGTCCGTTACTGAAGAAAGGCATCCAAGGCCTTATGGATAGTCGACAAATTTTGTTTGAAAAAGTTTCCGCTGTTCCAGTTCATACTGAAGATGTCTCAATCATAACCATTCACGCCAATCTTTCCAAGGCCGTCAAAAAGCCTGTTAAGATTACACCAGCTGCGAAATCTGTTCCTTTGAAGATAACAATGCCAGGGCCTGTCCCCTATGTTTCTGAGAAATCGATACCTTGGAACTATGGCGGTGACGTCTACTACCATGGTATCAAACAAATCGAAATAATTGAAGAAAGTTCGGATGATGAAGAAGCCAGCATTAGTAACATTGCAGGCACGAGCAAAATCACCAGGAGCGGGAGAATATTTTCTCCAGAGATTGCCCCTCCAAGAGCAATCTTTGGACCCTCATCAGCTGATAAGGTCGTTCCTGCACCAATAAAACTCTCCGTTAGGACCCCTTTGATTGAAGATGTTGTTGTCCCTAGTACTGTCTCTCCTACCACTGCTGACAAAGGTAAGGGAATCCAAGATGAGCTCGTCAGGACGAGGGCTCAACCCTTGGTCATCCCGGAAACCTCCAAGAAGGAAATGGATGAGATTTTGAGGATAATCAAGAGAAGTGATTACGATGTGGTAGAACAGCTGGGGCAAACCCCCTCCAAGATCTCCATGCTAGCACTACTACTTTGCTCGGAAGCGCACGCTAAAGCCCTGATAAAATTCCTGAAGGCAGCCCATGTGCCCCAGGAAACCTCTGCAGATCAGTTTCAGAATTGCGTGGCTAGCCTTACTGCGAACAATGGATTAGGGTTCTCTGATGCCGACTTAACTCCTAAAGGTAGAAACCACAATGATGCTTTGCACATTTCAGTCGAGTATCGAGGAACCACCCTCGCACATGTCTTGGTTGATACTGGTTCGTCGCTGAATGTATTGCCTAAGAAGGCCTTGGACCGACTAGATTGTGAAGGGTTGGAATTGAAGCCGAGTGATATTGTTGTCAGAGCTTTCGATGGTTCGAAGAGAATGGTCCATGGAGAGCTTGAAATTCCCATCAAGATAGGCACTGAGGTGTTTAAATCCACTTTCTATGTGATGGACATCCATCCATCATACTCTTGCTTGCTTGGTAGACCTTGGATACATCGTGCTGGGGCAGTCACCTCCTCCTTACATCAGATGTTGAAGTATCCTGTCAAGGGAAAGATCATTACTGTCCATGGCGAAGAAGAGTACATGATTAGCCACTTAAACTCTTTCCGATATGTGGAGGTTGAAGGGGAATTCATTGAGACGTCGTTTCAACATTTCGAAGAAGTCCTTCCTGAACTAGCAGTAGCAAAGTTGGCAGCTGAGACACCGAGGCAGATGGCCAGGATGGCATCTCTGGAGGACGCAAAGGCCGCAATAAAGGAAGGGAAGAATTCAGCATGGGGGCAGTTACCTGACATTCCGCATAAGACAGACAAATTTGGATTAGGGTTCACAGCCGCTGGCCAGAAAGCTATGCGCCGTTCGAAGATTGAAAGGGCGCCAGTCAAAATTTCTCCCTACGGAATCAACGCCTTGGAGGATGAAGACAAAGAGAGCAACATCGAAGAATGGATTTACCCAACTGTCAAAGGAGGATTGAGCAACTGGGAGGCAAAAAGACTTTGTCCCCGTCACTTTTATTCATCAGTAATTTATCTGTTAAACATTTCCTATTTGGTCTGTAATATTTATTTTCAAACAATCCGTACACTATCTTTTCACCTCATGCCTTTGCCCGGGGCATGTAGGTCCATTTGTAAGGGTTTTTGATTATTTTTCATATCCATATGCCATGTTTAATGATTCATTGGATGTTTTTCATTTGATAAATTGCTTGTGTTCATTTTCTTTCCTTTTTCATTTTTTGTTTAAGGATGGCTATCCCTTACACACACCCACACTCACCAATGCAGGTACCCATCCACTCCGGATTCCATGGGTGACTATTCTGCTATATCCTTCAATAACTCTGAAGATCTGGTCAATCAAGCCGAGTATGAAGATGACGAAGGTTGTGAAGTACCAGGGGAACTCGCCATACTTCTACAGCAAGAGGAAAGGGCCATCTTATCGCACGAAGAGTCATTGGAAACTGTCAACTTAGGGACCGAGGAAGACCGGAAAGAGGTGCAAGTGGGTGCCAATCTGGAGCCAAGTGTCAAGGAGCGCCTGATACAGTTGTTGAATGAGTATGTTGAAATCTTCGCTTGGTCTTATGAAGACATGCCGGGTTTAGACACAGACATCGTGGTTCACCGTCTCCCCACAAGAGAAGATTGTCCACCGATCAAGCAAAAAGTTCGCCGAATGAGGCCTGACATATCTGAAAAGATCAAGGCAGAAGTGATGAAACAATTTGACGTTGGCTTTCTGGCTGTTACGTCTTATCCTCAATGGGTCGCTAACATCGTGCCAGTACCTAAGAAAGACGGCAAAGTCAGGATGTGTGTGGACTACCGGGATTTGAATAGGGCCAGCCCCAAAGATGATTTTCCACTTCCACACATTGACATTTTGATTGACAATACAGCTCAACACAAAGTGTTTTCCTTCATGGATGGATTCTCGGGCTACAATCAAATCAAAATGGCCCCCGAGGATATGGAGAAAACAACTTTTTGTCACACAATGGGGCACTTTCTATTACAAGGTGATGCGTTCGGGCTGAAGAACGTAGGGGCAACTTATCAACGCGCCATGGTAGCTTTATTTCATGATATGATACATCATGAGATCGAAGTTTACGTAGACGATATGATAGCTCGGTCACAAACAGAGGAAGAGCACCTTGAACATCTAGAAAAGCTGTTTGCCAGATTGAAAGAATACAAACTCAGGATGAATCCAAGTAAATGCACTTTTGGAGTTAGGTCTGGTAAACTCCTGGGATTCATTGTAAGCAACAAAGGCATTGAAGTCGATCCAGCAAAAGTGAAAGCAATACAAGAGATGCCTGCTCCCCGTACTGAGAAAGAGGTTAGAGGGTTCTTGGGGCGCCTGAACTATATTGCCAGATTCATCTCTCATCTGACTTCTACCTGTGAGCCAATTTTCAAACTCTTGAAGAAAGATCAGGTAGTCGAATGGAACGACGATTGTCAAGCTGCTTTTGATAGAATCAAGGAGTATTTGCTAGAACCTCCTATTCTGATGCCACCCGTCGAAGGAAGACCACTGATCATGTATTTGACCGTCTTGGATAACTCAATGGGGTGTGTTTTGGGCCAGCATGACGAGTCTGGTCGAAAAGAGCATGCTATTTATTACCTTAGCAAAAAGTTTACCGACTGTGAGACTCACTACTCACTGCTCGAGAAAACTTGCTGCGCTTTGGTATGGGCTACTCGCCGACTAAGACAGTACATGTTGACTCACACTACCTTGTTGATTTCCAAAATGGACCCTATCAAGTATATTTTCGAAAAGCCCCGCTTTATCTGGAAGGATAGCTAGATGGCAAATGATCCTAACTGAGTATGACATCCAGTACACCACCCAAAAAGCTATAAAAGGGAGTGTACTAGCTGACCATCTGGCTCATCAAGCTATCGAAGATTATCAAACCCATGAGATTTGACTTCCCAGACGAGGACATCATGAATTTGGACAACATTGAAGGTGACGGACCGTATGACGGACCCGAAAAGGGATCCCGATGGACCCTGTACTTTGATGGTGCTTCAAATGCACTTGGAAACGGTATCGGCATAGTACTCATTTCTCCGGAAGGTTGTCACACCCCTTTCACGGCCCGACTTTGCTTCCGCTGCACAAACAACATGGCTGAGTATGAAGCTTGCATCTTTGGTCTCAAGGCTGCTATAGACTTGGGGATCAAATCTTTGATTGTATTTGGGGACTCGGCTTTGGTTATCAGTCAAATCAAGGGAGAGTGGGATACCAAGCATCCTAATCTTATCCCATACAAAGAACATGTCCTGACATTGTTACCTCATTTCGAGCAAATTACCTTCGAGCATTTCCCGCGAGAAGAGAATCAGCTAGCAGATGCTCTAGCCACAATGTCCTCCATGTTTAAACTCAACTGGGATAACGAGGCTCCCCAAATCACCATCGAGCGAATGGATGAACCTGCGCATTGTCACGAGATTAATACCGAAGAAGTAGTGGAACAACCTTGGTTCCATGAAATCAAAGGGTATCTCAAGACTAGAGATTATCCCGAAGGAGCTTCCGTAAATGACAAGAAGTTCTTAAGGAAATTCGCCGCTAAATTCTTCCTGAGCAACGGCATACTTTACAAACGAAGCCATGATTGTGTGTTACTCCGATGCGTGGATAAAGCTGAAGCAGAGTTGATCATGACTGATATACACATCGGCACATTTGGCACTCACTTGAGCGGGCATACGATGGCTAAGAAGATCCTAAGGGCAGGCTATTACTGGTCTACTATGGAAGCTGACTGCCATCAACATTCCCGTACTTGCCACAAATGTCAGGTCTACACTGACAAAGTTCATATCCCTTCGGTCCCTCTCAACGTTCTGACTACTCCGTGGCCCTTTGCAATGTGGGGCATTGATATGATTGGAGAGATCAAGCCCACGACTTCCAACGGACATCGCTTCATCCTGGTTGCCATTGACTATTTCACCAAATGGGTCAAAGCAGCTTCCTTCGCCTCTGTTACTAAGAATGTGGTTGCCCGCTTCATTAAGCAAAATCTCATATGCCGGTATGGTGTTCCAAACAGGATCATCACGGACAACGGTACAAATCTGAATAACACGATGATCACTGCATTATGTGAACAGTTCAAGATTTATCATCATAATTCATCTCCCTATCGGCCGAAGATGAACGGTGCTGTTGAAGCTGCGAACAAAAACATTAAGAAGATCATTCAGAAAATGACCGTCACTTACAAAGACTGGCATGAGATGTTACCATTTTCTCTGCATGGATACCGTACGACGGCACGTACTTCAACTGGGGCAACCCCATTTTCTTTGGTATATGGCATGGAAGCTGTTTTGCCTATGGAAGTCCTGATTCCTTCTCTAAGGATTATGAAGGATGCAGGTTTAAATGAAGATGATTGGATGCAGACCCCACTTGATCAACTCAATCTGATCGATGAAAAACGACTCGCTGCTATATGCCATGGTCAGGCGTATCAAAAACGAATGATCAAGGCCTTCAATAAGAAAGTCAGACGTCAAGTATATCAAGTCGGAGATCTCGTAATCCAGCGGATTATCTTGCCGCAAAGTGATCCCAGGGGAAAATGGACTCCTACATATGAAGGACCATTTGTGATCAAGAGCATATTTTCTGGTGGTGCAATGATTCTGACCACCATGGACGGCGACGATTTGCCGCACCCTGCGAACGCAGACATAGTCAAAAGATACTACGCATAAAATAACCCGACAAGTCGAAAACCCGAAAGGGCGGCTTGGGCAAAAATGGGAATCCCGGTGAACCGAAAACCCGAAAGGGCGGTTCAGGCAAAATTAGGGATAAAAACAAAAAAATCTGTACACCCGGCGAGTTGAAAACCCGAAAGGGCGGCTTGGGCAAAAAGGGGTTTCCCGGTGGATCGAAAACCCGAAAAGGCGATTCAGGCAAAAGTTAGGGAATTAAAGCGTATGACTATGTCTCGTCGGATCACTTCGAAGACAATCTCTTCATCAATCGATTCCAGGCTTCTGATCAACCCAGTCATCGGCAAACGAAGCATTGAATGGACAGATATTCAGAGTTGTGAAAGCTATAGCGGAATGGAATCCCATGGAATTATTTCACATAGCCATCTTTATTTTGTATAAATCTTTCAAATATTTACGACAAAATCCTCTTACTAGGGTATTTGTCTCCTTTGTACAAATATACTCATAAAAAGTCAATACAAATACTTTTCCCAGAAATTTGTGTCATTTCCTTTTCTTTTTCTCTTGCACTATTTGTTTTATTTTGAGAAACGTTCAATGTTTTGTTAAATAGGCATATGCATTTGAACATAATCATTTCCTTATGAATCAAGAAGAGGATTACTGATAGGCCGAAAGTACAGTTGGATACCTTGATACCCCTCTAAGGAAACCCCCAGTAGATTTGAAATCCATATCCCTAACAAGTCTTGAAGCTTATCCCCAGTAGATTCTGGAAGCTTATCCCCTGCAGAGCACAGACGCCTCCCCGAGTTTTTATTCAAAGTTATTCCTCACAAGGGCTTATAACTGGGTTATCCTCAGCTTACTGCCACGGAAGATCTCCTCGTCAGATTTACTCCTATCCCCAGCGGAGTTCAATCAAAATTCCCCAGCAATAACTTATCAATACAATCCCCGAAGAGTTTATCTTTGCTACCCTCAGCCAGAGAATCCTCCAGAACCCAATTCCCCTCAGGATTTAAGTTTCAGTATCCCCAGCGAAGCCATACTAACGGACCTTATCCCCACAGAGTTTTAGGAGAGCAAATCTTGAGTTCCCCAGTGAAGTCGCCAGAAATACTTCCCTCCAAGCTGAAGTTTCTCAGTCTTACCTCTCCAGCATGAGTCTATTAACTTGGAACTCCCCAGTAGAAGTCATCAGGAATTCCCCAGAAGATTGGTATGCAGCCCAAACTCCTTATTCTCCAGCAACAACCAGGAATTATTCTTCCCGGCAGCAGTCAGGATACTCTTATCTTCAGCATCTTGGAGTCGTCTATCCTTTGCAAGACAGCTCTCCATCTTGCATGCGCATCCATTTACATTCATATCATATAACATACATTGTATCATGCATCATGACATTGCATATAACTAACTCTTTACCTTTTCAGGTAAGATCTGTCGAAAGACTAAAATCATTATCTCCTGAGATTCTTTCCAGGAATAGTTCAGATGTGACCCAGACATGGCAACATTCTAATGTTTATTCCAGATTTATCCAGATGCAGTTTCACACAAGCTCATCATCAGGGAACCCTACACCGGTTCTTCCTCCAAATTCAAGATTTCTGAAAACATTTCACGGGTTCTCCAAGTAACGGATGTTAATCTATCGCTTGTTCAGATGCAACTTTTGAAGACAGTTTACGGACGCTTCCCAACAACGGATGCTGCTCTATTGCTTATTCAACATCAAGATTCTGAAAACAGTTCACGGGTTCTCAAGTAACGGATCTCCAAGTAACGGATGTTAACCTATCACTTGTTCAGTTTCTTCTCAAGACTTCTGAAAACAGTTTATGGATTCTTCCCAACAACTGATGTTAATCTATCACTTGTTCAGATGCAACCTTTGAAAACAGTTTACGGATGCTTCCCAACAACGGATGCTGCTCTATTGCTTATTCAACTTCAAGATTTATGAAAACAGTTCACGGGTTCTCCAAGTAACGGATGTTAACCTATCACTTGTTCAGTTTCTTCTTAAGACTTCTGAAAACAGTTTATGGATTCTTCCCAACAACGGATGTTAATCTATCACTTGTTCAGATGCAACCTTTGAAAACAGTTTACGGACGCTTCCCAACAACGGATGCTGCTCTATTGCTTATTCAACTTCAATATTTCTGAAAACAGTTCACGGGTTCTCCAAGTAACGGATGTTAACCTATCGCTTGTTCAGTCTCTTCTCAAACTTCTGAAAACAGCTTACGGATGCCTCCAGATACGGATGTCAATCTATTGCTTGTTCAGACCCCCAGTTCAGAAATAGTCCAAAGCATAGACACCTTTCCAATACTCATTCCAGATGGCATCTTTAAGCCCATCCCCGACAAGCTCCTGGCATCCTTCCAGATGGCATCGTTAAGCCCATCTCCAAATGGCATCTCTAAGCCCATTCCTGCATCCATTGCTTTGGCGAGTGCAAATTTAAGGGCACTCTAGTGTCCAATCTCCTTTTACCCTCGAGTCACGAAAGGCAAACTTGCCAATCTAACTCTTCGGGTTCAAGAAGATTGAACAGGGGCAACTGTTGTACCCCAAAATTTTCCCTCCCATTTCTCATTAATTTCTCATCACAAAGCCCTTGGAGCTCAAGATCTAGTTAGGGTTTCATCTGCTCAAGACTTCTCCTTGCATTGTTGACCCAAATTAGGGTTTGTGTTTGCACAAAGATGTTTTGACCTAAAATGCCTAAGATGACCTTCTTGCTTCATATTGGACTCCCAAGTTTATCCATGTCAAGTTTCAAGTCTTGATTCCAAGTTTTGCCCAGTCAATTGGACAGTTGACCTAGAAATCAACTGTATTGGGGAAAAAGTCAACTGTGGTCAATTGACAGTCAAATCTCATGAAAATTGACCCACATCAACATTGTGAACTCATATGAACCATTTGATCAAGTTTGGATCACAATTCCATAGGAAATTTGATCAAATCACCAAAAGGGCAAAAATGGTCATTTTTAGGGTTTTGACTGCACAATGGCAATTTTTGATTGTTTGACCTAGCCAATGGAAAACCAAGCCCACATATGGACTCAAGGACCCCATGGAATTGTCTTGACATGCTTAACAAGTTCAAAAGATCCCAAGTACATAGGATTGACAGATGAATTTTCCAGTCAACTGAGCCAAAATTGACTGTATACTGAAAAGTCAAACTTTGACTTTTTGGTCAAAATCAAGAGTCAAGATTCATTTTTCATCAAAACATGCCAAATCATGAAACTTGTTCACCAAGAAATCAAAAATTGCAAATTAGGGTTTGAAATGGGAATTTTTCATAACTTAGAATTTTTCTAAGTTATGAAAAACCCTAATTTTTCCCAAATTTGCCCCACTTTCTCACCAAGATTCATTTGGATTCAAACAAAATTCAAAAAATGAAAGTTGTAGCTTGTTGCATAATATACAACTTTGATTCACAAAGTTTTCCCAAATGAGGCTTGTATCTCAAGTTACAATTTTTTGAATAAGGGTACTAAACCATCTTTAACTTAGTGAAAATTTGACCTTTTTTGGCAAGGTTTTCTACCTAACTTCAAGGCCATTTTCCATACACTTCCACTTGGAATTTCAATTTGCATTTCAAAGATGGATTGTAGTACACATTCCAAGCTTTCCAAAATGTCCAAGAACTGATCAAACAACCTCATAACTTGAGAGAATCTAATTTCACAATATGGCAAAAACTCACTTTGGAATTGATCATGTACATGTTCATGAACTTAGGCCATTTTCAAGTCAGCATAGTTTGTGCTACATTACAGGTCCTTAAACCATCCAACACTCAATAATTTAATGCATATTCATTGTGTTAAAGTGTTGTTCTTTTAGTGCAAGCATTACATACAAGTTTAATCCATTTATGGAAAAAGCAAAATGGCCATTTTTGCAAAAGCAAGCTTTATGTCCAATTGAAAATCCAACAAGTACAGATGAGATCTAATTGGCACAAGATTATGAGCAAAACACTCTGATCAAGACCAGGTTAGCAGCATGTTTAAGGGTCCCTTACTTGCCTAAAACATCAAGTTGGCTTTGTTTGCTTAAGTGTGAAGAAAAGTATCATAACATAACACAACTTCTCTCTCAGCATTAGAACACAGAAGCAAACATTGTAGACACCTTCTAATCATCCAACCTAAGCTAGAACACGAGCCCTTGGCCTCCCAAACACTCCCATTCCCAGAATCACTCTCAAACTGCATAAACAGGGCAAGGCCTGCAGATTGAACACCATCTCTCATTCCTTGCATGATTTCTTGACCAAAGCTTATCAAACACATTCCCTAGCACCAATGCAAGCTAACCAAGACCTGAAACACGACCTGTAATTCCTCTAACAAGTTCCACCATTTTCACTTTCTCATTTTGCAGTTGAATGTCCATAGCTCGATTCAAGGTGTCTCAAGGCAAAGTAAACATTGGAACAGCATCACCACACCTCAAGGAAGCTATACCAACCATCACCTTGCACTGAAAGCTTCCCCATTGCCAGATAGAACTTCAACTGAACAGGTACTTTGGTGAACTTCTAACTCTTAGTATAGGCATCATTAACTCTAGGTTTGTGAATAAGAAATGTTCTACTCATGCCCCTGAACCTGTACATGCTTTTACTTTTCATTTATTTTGCCTGAGCTATGAGAATTTAAGGTTTGAAAATGGCAGAAAACTTAGGTCAGGATTTGGGAATGTCAAAATTCTCTCTCATTTCT